>CAJDSM010032260.1:926-19798 GCA_903981925.1 Ostrea lurida
CTTACTAAAACCCCCATCACACCGGACCACGATCTTACTACGATCTTGATTTTTGCCTAAATCGTGACAGGTCGTAGCGTGATCGTCGTGAAGTCGTCGAGGTTACCTAGTGAAGTCGTGGTGAAAAAGAGCGTACTGGCAGCGTAGTGAGGTCGTGGGAAGAGCGCAGGGCGGTCGGGTACTGTCGTATTGAGAACGTGGTGCAGGCGTACTAAATCGTCCCTAATTTATCGTCGACTACACCACATTTTATGAGAAAACATGGTGCGAACTTCAAGAAAAAAGAGGGATTTGTACAAGTATGATCAAGGCATGTTGCCCTTGCAATAAAGCTAATTGATTGATTGGTTATCTACTGTTTAAGGTCCCAATCGAGAATATTTCACTTACTGCATGACCATTACGGGTCGCTGGGTATCTATACTGACCCGGACCCATACATGACAAGCGATGGCGAGAGATCGTAGAACAGTCGCGGTAAGCGCAGTGTAATGCCTTGGTCACAAATGGGCGACGTACGATAATGGCGATTTGGGACGCGAAATTCAAATCTCCATTGCCGCACGATAATCACGGCGATTGCCCACGCGGTCACACTAACTACTGCCCCGTACGGACTATCTTGCGTCAAGTCGGCGATGGCTGTGGCAGCACATTCGCCCGGGCTCGCGCGAGTGTGGCCCACTGGCGCCGTGCTAGCAGTGGCGCGAGATTCTCACCATAAACTTGGTACTCCGTACCACCAGGCGATTTGTCGGGTACTGCGGCAGTAAATTGCAATTACAGTGGCACCAGCCTCGCACTGGAGTGGTGCGGAGACCGCACGAATCGCGCCATTTCTGGACTCCTGCGATTTAGCGATCCCGAAAAATAAAAGTTAAAGCGGATCGCAGCCCTGCCATTGTTTATCACCAGATGTGTATATTAAAACATGTGCCTCAGCGGGCTCTTCCTTGAAATTGTCGGTGTTCTAGTTTCTATTATTCTGTATAACGGTCTCTGATCTAATGTACATATTCTACCGTTTTAACTTCTTTGGTCTACATATATTTCTGTATACCTTCTCAGATTACATATGTTCTGTATACTTTCTTTGATCTTGTGTTAATAATTTGAGGGTTGATGCGACCACCCAACCTCTCTTAAACGGACGTTTAGCCAGTCTAATGAACGTCTAAATTAGAAATTTTATGCTGACTGCTCCAAGTTAATTTTAGAACAGTTCTGCTACAGCTCTAAGTAACAGCTAGCAACTGTTTTACGACTACTCTAGAAAGATCCGACTGCTCGAGAAATGAGATGTCTAGATTAGGATCATTGTATGATGAATATGAACTGCTAGAACAGTTCCCCGTCTTGCCTTTAATACATAGAATCGCGCAGTTTGTTCCTCAATTTCAATTGGAAAACTCGACAAGTCGAGCTTACATATTAAAATCGGGAGAAATTATTATAATTTAATTTTCGTCGCTGATTCTTCAAGTTTCTGTTTGGTTATACTTTTCAATTTTGCTTTTACTGATATTTCAGAAAATTTTATTTAATAGTGGATAGATAAAACTGTTACAGAAAATCTGTAAAACTTTCTGACCGAACGAATATGAACGAGAATTTATGCCATTCGCACCAAACTATTATTTTTTAAAATCTATTTCGAATATGTAATCTTTTTTTCTGTCATTATGTAAGAGGCAGTCTATTTAATTTCCACAGGCGGCATTTTCACACACGCTGACTTCTATACGATGGCGAATTCTAAAATGAAACTTCCAAAGCGGTTTAATATACATGTATCTACAGACCTGTTTCTAATTCTTACCGGAACAAGCTATAGAGCGTTGTCTATGAACCGCCCTCGATGTAACTTAGAACAGCTGATGACTGCAGACCGTTTTGCGTCTGCTCTAAGTTATTAGAACAAGGCTTTTGACTGCTTATGAACGTTTTGCGTCTGCTCTTAAGTAAACTTATGAACAGCTTTATGACTGTTATGAGCGTTTTGCGTCTGCTCTAAGTTAACTTTAGAACAGCTTTTATGACTGTTATGAGCGTTTTTGCGTCTGCTCTAAGTTAACTGAGAACAGTTCCATGACTGCTTTGGCTGCTCTAAGTTAATTTAAGAGCGTTCTCGACGGTTGGACGAGAAGTTAGAAGTAGGTCGCATCTTGTAATTAACCATCATTGAAAGTTTGTATTATTACCCGTTTCCCCTCGCAACAAGTTCGGAGGGGATTTAGCATCGCTGCGGTGCGGTGGTGCCGGAACCTTGCGAAACAAATAGAAGCAAGGGATTCAATCAAAGAAATATCAAACTTTCCAGAAATGTTGCCCATGGAGAAGGATGAACCCTTTGATTGTCCAAGGTTCTCATATGGACTATTGACTAACTTCTTGTGACATAGATAGAGGGACTCCAGCATTCATCAGAAATCATCAAACCTTTCCACAAATGTTGCCCATGGAGAGAGGATGAACCCTATATTGTTTTCCAAGGTCAAAGGTCACTATGCACTATTGACTGAATTCTTAGGATTCAGCATTCATCAGAGAATCATAAACCTTCGACAAAAGTTTCCCATGGAGAGAGCATGAACCCTATTGATATTCAAGGTCACTCATGCACAATTGACTAAAATTCTTAAATGAACAAGATAGGGGGACTCAGCATGATCAGAGAAATCATCAAACCTTCACAAATTTTGCCCATGGAGTGAGGATGGAACCCTATGATTTCAAGATAAAAGGTCAAGGTCACTATGACTATTGACTGAATTCTTATGAACAAGATAGGTACTTAGCATTCATCAGAGAATCAATCAACCTTTCACAATGTTGCCCTTGAATAGGGTAAACCCATTGATTTTTCAAGGTCAAAATTGGACTATTGTTTTAAAAATCTCTGTGTTGCGAGGGGATGCTACGCTTTGCGTTGCCTTGTTCGAATTGCACGCTTCTTTTCTTTTACAGTACAATCACAGTTGTTCTTCCTTTTGGTGTTTCTGTTATCATTATATTATCCAAGGATTAGGCGGAATTTCACAATAAAGATTTAAATTAAATTTCAAGTGTTTTTTTTTAAATAATGTAAATAATTTCAAGGTTTTAATAATGTAAATAATTGCAAAGGTATAAATGCAAATGAATTTTCATTACAGTAAATTGGTACCGTATATTGTTTTATATCCTACGCGCATTATTCAATTCGTTTGCAGTTACAGAATGTATATAGGACTACATCTTTTCAACACAAGAGTTCATTGCTACAGAATATTCTTCTTGTTTTACATATCATTCAGGTGAATTAACGGTCTCTGCTAACGTATTTAGTTTGAACTTTTCTAGTCTATCGTTAGGTACTCAGCTTACCAGCCATCATTTCCGCTTAACATCTCTATTGTACATGTATTATTCGCTGAGCTTCTTATTTAAACATAATATGTGTATACTTCTCTCTATCATACCTTTGTGAACTGAGGACATACCTATCTAATAAGTACTTTCTTTGTTAACTTTGATATAAATCGCAATGCAATTCATTAAGTTTTCGGCAGGCGATGTTACCCTCCCTGTACTGATCCCACCACTGGTATCGTCCAGGGTTCCGTGTTTCCCCCACTTTATGTCGAGTCTAGGAGATCGATCCCTTGTGTATGTACGTTACTTATCAATGTATTCAAGGCTTCAAATGCTGTGGATCACAAACCCCTGACTTGAAATGGTGAGTGCTACAATAGATTTATCCATTTAACTAGATACCCATGTAATGTTACTTAGCGTGGAATTTTGTCAATTCAATATGAAAGGCAAAGATACACGAACAGTTACCAAACGATATCAAAATAAAGGTGGACAAGTACGGACTTCGGTATAACAGAAACGGGATCAAATACCTAACAGGAATAATCATCCTCTGTACGACTGGTAACATTCAACTGTCCTTGATCAGGTAAACGGAGTAATCCATTAGTCAAAATCGTTATAAAAAGGTTTAACAAGGCTATAATAAAATGGTGAGTAACAAAGGTGATCAAACGTATCATAGTCCCCCCAAAAAAAACACATACAAAATCGGTTGTAGGGCACACGGACCTTTGACAAACAGCGAAGGCAGATCAGTGCCATGGTTGGATAAGCATCCTCTGCTGACGGTCATATCCTCCGTGAAGCCTGTAGTCGAAACAAGTTAACGGGGTACCCGATCGTTCAATCTAGTATGAAAATGGACAGTCAACAAAGGGTATGAAACAACATCAGTCAACATATGACGTAGTGATTAATTTGTAATCGCAAACAAGGTCATTATAGCGACCGTAAATTTGCGAAAGATGATCTTTAAACGAGATTCGTTAATAACCCTGCAACATCTTTTGATTAGTAGTTGGCCTCGCTTTAAAAAACATCAGTACGCATAGCACCCCTTGGTATCGAATCAACTGAGAGACATACACACCATAAGCAGAGTGATGTGGTTAATTACTACATAAAAAAGGAAAGTTGACAATTTGCAAAGTCATTACGTTTATCTTAATGTAGTTGTCAGTCTTGCCATTAGAGTCAATACGTTAAGTAAAATTCCAAATATGAAGCAATCTTCAGATTCGGTGTGTCTTTATTTCAAACCACGACAACAGCATTTTACTTATGGCTGGCTATACTGACAAACCAGATTCGTTGGATAACGACCATGAAAGCGAAATGGCTGCTTATTTAAACTTGAATGTTGAAAACCTGTTACAGTAAACCCACTTCTTTGTAGTAGCCTGTCTCAATTCAAAATCTGATCATATGCAGTAGCAAGCTCTTGGTATCGAATAAGTGAGAAACATAAAATAGTTGAAGATAACCGCCTGAGTCATGTATTTATGGCCCCCGGATCTTCGATTCGGGGGCATATAGTGTTTTGGTCTGGTTCCGTCGTGTGCACAAAAAACTTTAAAAGTGGCATGGAAGTTCGGGAGCGAAAAATGTTCCAAAGTTTAGATTTCCCTTTTTAATGTTTACACTGCTCCACTTAGGTATTTCTAAATTGGTCAGCAATTTGAACGTACTTGTTGAGTTACAAGAGAGATGACAGCACATACAATTACTTCACATGTAAAAAAGCTCGAAGCCTGTTTTTGTTTCTACATAAGATTGCTTCACAGAAAAATACCATGTTTAAAACAAAAAGAGATGTGGAATCACTAGGAACGTTTAATTGTGTTCCAGAATGAACTTGTAAATGAACAAAATCTGCTTTAGAACGAACGTATACAGCATATTCAATGTAGGTAAACAAAAACATGACTCAAGCTTTTGTTTACATAGTGATGAATTGTAAGTGCTGTATCTCTTTTGTACCTGCAACAAATGGACTTCAATTTGCAGACCATAGAAATACCCAGTGAGCATTGTAAAAATAAAGAATGAAATTCTAAATTTGACATTTTTTAGCTCAGAACGTTCATGCCCCTTAACATGGCCATAACTTTTCTGAATGGCAGTGATGGACTTTCATATCACATGTGTGTTTCCGTATGAACAAAGCCCTTTCTACGATTACAACAGTTTGGACCTCTTTGACCTTGAAGTTTGACCTACTTTTCAAAAACTTTAACATTGGCCATAACTTTTGAATGGCAAGCGATGGGACTTTCATATTACGCATGTGTTTCCTTAGACAAAGCCTTTCTAACTGGGTACCAACTTTACCCCTGACCTTTGACTTTGACACTACTTTTCAAATTACTTTAACATTGGCATAACTTTTGAATGGCAAGTGGTGGGACTTTCATATTACACATGTGTGTCCCTTTCTACGGTGGTACAACATTTTTGACTCCTGACTTGAAAGTTTGACCTTACTTTTTCAAAAACTTTAAACAGGTTGGCATAATGGTGAATGGCAAGTGATGGGACTTTCATATTTCACATGTGTGTTCCTGATAACAGCCCTTCGACTATGGTACAAATTTTTGACCTCCTGACCTTGAAGTTTGACCTGCTTTTCAAAACTTAAACATTGGCCATAACTTTGTGAATGGTAAGTGATATATATTTTTCATATTTCACAGCATAATCCTTTTGGCAAGCCCCTTTCACTGGCATGTGGAATCCGGGGCATCAGTGTTTCACAAACACATCTTGTTAAGATATAAATTTGTTTTAATATGCTTTATGAACATCATGCTGTAGTTAACTAAACGTATATAGTTTAAAATTAGAATGTTCGTTTCTTGAGAATTCCTTGTTGGCACGAATAGAAGACCTGTTGTTAATCTACTCTTACGAGGCAGATTTTATACAAAAGCTTCTAAATGAAAGAGATTTAAATGATGTGTGTGGCTTTCAGCTCGACATATGAATATACATGTATCGACGACGATTTATCCATTACAATTTTAATAATCATGTTCATTCCTATGTCTGGTAGAGCTCTCGCCTCGTGATCGGGAGGTCGTGCGTTCAAGCCCAGTGCTAGCAACCGGCCGCGTTCAAACGTTAAAATAGGTAGTGTTTGCTCCTTCGCAAGAGCTCGGCATTTAGAGAGAGAAATCACGGGTCTTTCGGAATATGAACTTAAAAACGGAGGTCCCGTGTCGAAACATGTGTGGCACACAAAAGAACCCTCACTGTTAAAGCCATGAGTGCTAGCATAGGTCTAAATTTGCAGCCTTTCACCGGCAATGGTGACGTCTCAATATGAGTGTATATTCTGACGGGACGAAAAATAACAAATAATCAATCAATCAATCAATATAATTTCCTTGACTAACATGTGGAAATTTTCATGTTTACTCTACTTGTTGGTCTTTTTCTTACTACGGAACTGCCACGCAATGTTGCGCATGATCGCCGCCCCAAATGTAGCGTTATATATCCATAGATAAAAAGACTCGAGTCTTTGTTTACTCATCACAGAATATTGCTTTTAACCTTGCATTCAAAATGTCCAAAATTTGAATGTTGACTTTAATGAGTTATATCTTCAATATTTAACATCAAAAATGAAAAATCTTTTGATAAAAAATCGTGAGTCAGTCCCTTTAAAGACAAATAACAACCCAACTTTATAAACAATTGGACGACTTAAGAAGCTTCATCTTCAACTTCCCATGTTTTGTCAGCAATATGACATCATCACCTGCATATGGTTTTTATGTCTTTCAACTTATTTCATACGCGAAAGATTGTTCTGCGTATGTTCAGTGTTTGGATCTTGGCAGGTTACTTACAAACAAGATGACGTTGAAGAGGTTTCGACTGTCACATTTAAAGTCAGTATTTCGCAAATTTGGTGGTCGTTATAACAATCTAGTCATTGCAATCTGCCATTGGACCAAATACTAACGGGCGTTTTATACATATACCGATTTTGAGGTCATTCTTTATACATTGCTTTTGACTACAGATTACTTCGTTTACCTGATAAATACAATGGGTTCACAGCGGATGTGACCAGTCGACATGGGATACTTACTCCTCCTAGGCACTTGATCCCAGCCATGATGTATCCAGAGTCCGTGGTTACTGTATTAGATTGCCCACTGTTCGTTATCTTCCCATTTTCATTCAAACATAAGGCAATATCTATCATTATAACTGGTAATGATTGTGTTTATATCAATGGCAAAACATTTGAAATGTATATATATATATAATATCAACACGTACGCATGTACAATAATAAAATTTCGCTGATAATTTGGTCTGAAACATATTCAAAATTTGAAATGACGCATATGATGCATTTTCAGTTAGTTTTTCTTTTCGTGATTTAGCAGAGTAGATTATAGTTGATATATGCAGGGACAGAATGGAATGCTGGATAACAATAGAATCTTCGTTAATCATGAAATCTGAGTATTTTGCACAAAACATAATCTATAATTACAATGGCCAACATAGCTCCATGTTCACCCTATTCTAAAGATAAATAAGCGTGATTTTTACCTCATTATCATTTGGAATGGCATGAAAATTATGCCCGCGAACGAATAATACATAAATTGCCTGGTCGTTAAGGAGTAATAAATCTCGTAGATTAATTTCCACAAAGATATCGATATTCACCTGAATGCTACTGGGATATTTTATTACAGTAACAATATTGCGTTAGATTGGATTATACATGCCCAAGGCGTTGGAGTTTCTTCTCTTTTGTCCAGGAGATCTTTTGCTTTGAATATCCCTGATCCCATGATTATCTAGCTTCATAAAACAAGATACACATGCGAGTCCCCAGCTGCAGGCAATTGTTCTATATGGCCAAAAAATCAAAAGGTAAAGCCGCAAGTGTGTGTAACTTTAATTCAGAATATATTATCTGCAATAGTGGTTTGATTATTATTATTGGTTTGATCTAGTAAATGTTCCACCAAGCCCTGTCTTTACTCTCACGAAATATTGACAGCTGTCAAGGAGCAACTTCAGAAGTATTGTGAACTACATATGCCAGAAGTGGTGTAAATCAAATGTGGATTCTAAAAACTCTAAAGAATTCTAGTGAATTTGAAATCTCAGACCTTTCACATATCAAAACATCAAAAATATGACTTTTCAACACTTATACACGCATCCGCACGATAAATTAAGACAAGGCTTTGTAAATTATAGACAGTTTGCTTTTTAACAAAAATGGAAAAGGAAATATTTATCTAGTGATAGCCATTCAACAAATTATTTGTTAAACTCACTCGATTCTACACACAAGTACTCTGAAGTTGATATTAAAGCAATGCTGGAGTTCCTCATTGAATACTTTTGTAGTTTTTGGCAATCAGGTCTAACAGTCTGTTGGAATTCAATGGGCACTAATTGTGCTCCTTTATTAGCTGACCTGTTTTTATATTCTTATGAGGCAGAATTCATTCAAATGCTCTACATGAAAAGAAGAACTCTAGCGGTGGCCTTTAATTCAACATTTCGATATATTGCGATGTTTTCTCCATCAATAATGATGATTTTCATTCATATGTCGATTCAATATATCCCAACGAATAGAATAAAGGACACACAGAGTCTTCCATGTCTGCTTCGTACTTGGATATTTTATTGAACATTGACATTAACGGCAAACTAACTACTCAACTTTATGACAAACGGACGATTTCAGCTTCTCCATCGTCAACTCCCATATTTATGTAGCAAATTTCCATCATCACCTGCATATGGTGTGTATGTCTTCAACTTTTCGATACGCAAGAGCTTGTTCTGCGTACGATCAGTTTTTGAATCGAGCAAGCTACTTACAAGACAAGTTGTTGTTGCAGGGGTTTCAACAGCACGTAAAAGGCAGCATTTCGTAAATTCTATGGCGTTATAACAATTTAGTTTATCAATATGACCTATCATTGAGTCAATGCTGTCTGATGTGTTTCATAGCCATTGTTAAGCCGTTTTCACACACTGATTTGACTACGGATTGTTCCGTTTACCTGATCAAGACTATGGGCTCACGGGGTGTGACCGGTCAACAGGGATGCTTACTCCTCCTAGGACTGATCCCACTCTGGTGTGTCAGGGGTCCGTGATTGCCCAACTCTTGTTTTGTATTATATTTAGGACTTGCGAGATTGATCACTGTTCGTTATCTTTGCCTTTACATTGCAACATTTATCTGCGTACTGAATGTTTGTATTTCATATGGCAACAATATCAACCCAAGGAAGTTTCGTCCTTCGTCACTCACCATTCGCCACACACTGCATGATAGGTATATGTACAATGTTGCTGGGATGAAGTAGACTAATTTCAATGTTTCATGATTGCTTTATCCTTACCTCCCAGCTTTTCGTGAATTGTCATTTATTATTTTATGTGAATAAATGACTTGCAACCACACATCCCTATTATTATTTCACCCTCAATAGAGCAAAAAACTAGCTGCGGAAATGGCAGCCTATAAAGGCGATTTTGAAAAAAAGAAATTGGAACATAAAAGACATTCTCTATTACATGGATACCCACATCCGCCCCGGTCCTGCGGAAGTCGGATAGAAAACTTAATGACTCTTGTACTTTAAGCATTGTGAAATAAGTTTTGTATGATAGCCATCGCTCGTCCCCAAACCATCACGGTGATTTTGGTCTATGTTTTTACTCTCTGCGGGCAAGCTAACTGGGTTTATTAACAATTTGTAGGGCAGTGAAGATGAAGGACAGTGATCAATGTAAATTGGCGAAGTTAGCATCGTGTTAAACGCAATCATACCCCCCCCCCCAAAAAAAAAAACCCCAACATATATACAAAGTCGAGCGTAGGGCAACACGGACCTCGGACAAAAGTGAAGGCAGGATCAGGTGCCATGGAGGAGCAAGCATCCTCTGCTGACCGATCACACCCGCCGTGAGCCATTAGTCGAAATAAAGTACACAGGAAAGTGACAGTCAAACAAATGTTATGAAACAAATCAGTCAGCATATGACATAGTAATAATTTGTAGTCTATTCCAAAACGGTCTAACATAATTATGCATGCACTATTTGGTCGTTGTTATTACAATGTTAAACTTATACGGTATATGCACCAGAGTTCCACAATTATGTCTTCAGTGATGTGTTGGAAATCCAAAGAGTGAACAATGGAGTGACAAAGACTGTGGCCAAATACGTCGAAGGATCAGAGCTATGCCTGAGGGAGATAATCCTTAATTTTGAAATAAATTCCTAATTTTACCACTGCAAATAAATATGTATCCATATTTTTAAGCTAGTAACAAAGTACATAGCTACTGGGCTGCATAGACCCTCGGGACCTCGACCCAGGGATTATAATGTTAATCTTATACGGTACCAATTTTGATGCACCAGATGCGCATTTCGACAAATTATGCCCATGAATACGCGATACATATCTTAACACTTTTACCACAAAAGATACAAAACTTCTTATTGTTACAGATCTTTGTGCACCGATTTGCATTGACTGTGGGTCGCTCCGTTTCGCCTAACCTGGACGGTGGACTCATAGTGGGTGAGGCCGGTCGGCGAGGGATGTTTCCTCCTGGGCACCTGATCTCACCTTTGATGTATCTAGGGAGTCCGTGTTTGCCCATTTCTTATTTTGTATTTAACAACCTGTCAACATTTTTCACTCGTATAGAGACGCTACCAGCTATAGGTGAAAAACCAATTCGGAGCGCTTAGGGCAGTAACAGCGAGGATTTCTTTTCACTGCTGCGACACGGGATCTCCGTGTTTAAGGTCATGGTTTACATTTCTATATCCTGAGCGTCGAACGGATGTACATACGAAACCTTTCAACTATATTCATGTTCAAGTAACGTATGTTGAGCTTGTATACCCTAGCATCCGTAGCAGACCTTCGCTTTCGTTTTTTTTTCTTCGAAATTTGTTTTCACACGATATGAATCTTATCAATTAAACCAAAGTCACTTTCATGATCATTTACATGTCGTGGTAGCCCAGTGATAGGGCGTACGGCTCGTGATCGAGGGTTGAGTCCCGTGTGGTCGTGTTGTGACCGCGAAAATTCTACGACTTCCCAAACGCTCGGCAATTAGAGAGAATCACGAGACTTTAAAAACCGAGATCATGTGTCGCGACAGGCGCGTTAAAAAATATTCGCTGCGCTTACCGTTGTAGTCAGATTCCCAGAAACAAAACGTTCTTTGCAACGCAAGAAAGTCGGATTGGACGACCAGAAAGGTTTATTCGAACTCGATACTTCATCTAAATCAATTATTGTTGGTCTAATGGTCAAAGTGGTCATTATTTACTTCTTTTTTTAGAGACTTCCATAAATGAATACATATTCTTCAATGAAAACCATAACATTGGCAATAAAGCTGGCGATACCAGCAGCTGTGTAGTTATCTTGAGCCAATTAAGGGATAACTCGTCACGTTATTCATTCGTAAATGCAAAATTTTCGATAGAAAATGACAGCTTGGGGATTTAATGGATTTGACAATGTGATGTGCGAAAAACATATCACGAAGGAAGCGTTATTATCGGCTGCAGTTGTTATTCAAGCATTGAATAGCATGCATATAACCCCTGGTCTTTTCACACTTTTGATTTATTCTGATAGGTATTTTTATCTATTTGTGTTGGCATCATGAAGAAAACTACGTGAAACGGGGGTGTAGGGTGTGCTAATTAATGCACACAAGGAATATAGGTACTTACGAAAGCAGGGACTTCATTAATTTTGATCGGTCCATTTGTTTATCAAACAAATCTGTCAGTGAGCATAGGAGTTCTGAAATTTTATCATTGACGATTCATATTAATTTTGCGGAGAAATGGTCGATTTCTCCAAAACGGCGTTTCATTCCTGTTCGCTATGCATACGCATAGCTCATGGTTTGGTCAGTCGAGTGAGCTATATCGAATTTAGCGATAAAATATCGGACTCCTGTTCAGCGAGATACACTGCCAGTAATGAATCACATATATCAATCCATGATTATGTTATCCGAGGATGGAATGGCCGAGGTCAATGTCATGTTTCTTGGTTGATAACAATTATCCTTTATATTGAGCAAAATAATAGTCAATAACTATTTTCTTTTATAAGAGTATGGCGATATTTCCCTAAAGAGTCGTTTAAAAACAAGCAAACGTGTGTGCGTAACATTTCAAATAATAACCACACCATGCCTCTTTGTTGCCATCACAAAGGGAGAGAGAGAATCAACGTCACAATTACAAAACGAACAAATTACGATCGAGAAGGCAGCCATGACGATATCATGTACGCATGTAAGGGTAATAATATAGTAGGGATGTCAACGAATATTCGACTATTCGAATAGCTTCGATGACATCGACGTTTCGGACGTTCGACTTAAAAAATTTAGTCGAATACGCAAGTAAAAAGTTTTAGATACTGACAATTTAATCCATTTCTGCGTGATACCGTCTAGCTAAAATTGTCAAAAAAATATGCATTTTCTTGCAATTCAGTTCCAATCAAAGCAATTTCGTTTCGTCTACCGGGTTTACTTATATCAAAACTACACAAACCAACCTGCAGACATAGCGGAACATGTATATTATTTTTAAATAAAGACTCATCACGAGCAGAGCCGAAAAATGATTAACTACGTGTCTTCTAATGCATGGGTTGGGGGATATTCAAAATGCCATAATTCACATTTTCGTTGAAGCGGCGTCTTGTGCATGTTTCTAATTTTAATTTACTAAGACGTTGTCATTGGGATATATCTAAAAGAGACTTTCTACCAGATACATGTAATTGAGCAGCAACTCGGCGGTAATTTATTACCTAAGAGATACAGCTCCGGTTAATGTTATAAACACAATGCTAATTAAAATTAGATAGATTATACACACTTGTTGGTAAATACTCTTAAAAATCAGCACGTAAGTTGTACTGGGGTTATTTATTGTATGACGGAACATCACCCGTGACATGTGTAAAAATAAAAACCTTTCGAATAATCGAATATTCTTCGACTAAAGGCATCGAATAATCGACAAGAAATTTTCCTATTTTGACATCCCTATAATATAGCAATAGTGATCAAAATGAAATCGATGTTGACCTAACTACCGTTAGAGCGAGCACTGCCACTTATGCGGATCCAGAATTTTTAGGGCCCCGCATCGCCTTATAGTTTTCACTTTGTCCGTCCGTCTTGTCGTCCGTCAACAATATTTTGTGAACAACAAAAAACTCCAAACCTATACATTGTACTATAGATGAAATTTTGTACACTTTGGTTTCTCACCATCTGCCAGATGTGCAGATTTGAAATTTGGTCTTAGTAGGGATAATATTTTGGGGGAAAACTTCATTTTTTCATGAAAATTTGCAGATTTTGAGAATCGTACTTTGTGAACACTAAACTCAAAAACCTATACATTGTACACAGCTGAAATTTTACACAGTGCTCATCACTATATGCAGATATGCATATTGCAATTTGGTTTTATAGGGGCCAATATTTTGGGGGGAAACTTCTTATTTCAATGAAACTATACAGATTTCGCAAATCATATTTTGTGGACACTAAAACTCAAAACGTATACATTGTACATAGCTGAATTTTTACACAGTTTTTCATCACCATATGCAGTTGTGCATATTGCAATTTCGTTTTATAGGGGTCAATCTATAAATGGTACTTAACTGAAATTTTGCAAACTTGTTTAACCCATATGCAGATGTGTATATTAAAACATTTACTTCAGCGGGGCCCTTGCTGACTTTGTCTGTGTTCTAGTTTTTCTATGGTGGGTTCCACCTCATGCATTTTTAGGGGCCCCAAGTAAAACTTATAGATGGATTAACATGTGAGTCGCACAAATAGGCAAATACACTTATTTTCTATCTAGCCCATACATGTAGATGGTCGGGTTGGATTCGACCCCTCCACCCACCCCCTACAGTGTACATTCGTTCTTCTAATAACGAAATTTGAATATGTTATGTTGAAGAAAACGGGGAAATTCTATATTGTACTGATTAATATACAACATGATGACAGAAAAATCATTTCATAATGATCCTTAAAACTATGTAACAATCCCCATGCACAGAGTGTAGCAATACCGTGGTTACTCTATTTTATTTTAACCAAATGGTTAAAGTAGCATAATCTGTATCTTTTGAATTTATTACACTGTGATTTATTTAAAAAATTCAAATATATAAACGATAAAAATGTGAAACACGAAATCTGTCCGGTCAAAATGTAAACAGCAAGCGAAAATAAGCCTCAAAAGACAACGTGTCTACAACGTGGCAGTTTTATAAATGGAAAGAGGATTGAACGTCATAAACACGCGATCTACTTTGGAAGTAGAATTCAAAATCACGCTTGAAATGTTTGTAGTAAATAGCTTATATCTGACGTATTTCTGAACTGTAAATGTAAAAATATATGATTATATAATCACATGCATACTTATGATTTATGATATGTTGTTAATACGTATACTATTGTTCACAAAGAGAAAAAGGCCATGTGTATACATCGCAAATCAATAATACAGTACTGCGCATGCCTACATCTCAGGCGACTTTGTTGTTTTTCATAGGTTGGTAATATCATAAATAATTAGAAAATTTAATAAGTGCTTTGTTTTGTAGTATCTTTTTGATTTCAATATTGTAATTACGAACGAATGCATAACTTTATTAGATGTATACATAGAAAGAAAAAAATCCGAAAGATTTCATTTTTCGTAAAGATACAGATTATGGTACTTTAAATGTTTCAATAAAAGAAAATCTACATTTTTGTCCACATTTATTTTTCTTTTGTTGCAAGATAAATCAAAATCTATTTTAATAAAGTTGATCACGATCATTTGATGTCAAATGTTTTCATAGACACTGCAATAATAAACTTATGAATGCTAATTCATCAATCAACTCCTCATTGTTAGGGTGTATCGTGACGTCACAGCGTAGCGACAGCATCCTTCATCTTCTCATGGTGCTACTTTTACCATCACCTGCATATGGTGTTCATGTCTTAAACGATTCGATATGCAAGAGCTTGATCTGCATATGATCAGTATTTTAATCGAGGCAGGCTACTGACAAACAAGTTTATGTTGCAGGGGTTTGAACAGTCAGCATTTCGCAAATTATATGGTCGTTGTAACGATCTAGGTTGTCAATGCAACCTGCGATTGGGTCAAATGCTGTCTGTCGTATTGCACACCAACGATTGGCTTATTTTTAAAACGGTTGATAGATTATTTGGTTGTTTTTCGTCTCTTTGAAAATATTTCACTCATATTGAGACGTCACCATTGCCGTTGAACGGCTACAAATTTAGACCAATGCAGCTGCGTTTTAGCAGTGAGGGTTCTTTTGCGTGCCACACATGCTGTGACACTGGACCTCCGTTTTTAAGGTCATATCCGAAAGACCAGTGATTCTCACTTCTGACTGCCGAGCTTTTGGCGAAGGAGCAATTACTACCTATTATAACGCCATAGGTTTGACGCGGCCAGGTGCGAGCGCGGGGCTCGAACGCACGACGTCCCGATCACGAGGCGAGAGCTCTACCACTGAGTCACCGCGACCGGTTGTTGACAACAGATTAACCCGTTTACCTGATCAAGATAACAGACTCACAGTGGGTGTAATAGATCGACAGGGAATGCTTACTCCTCCTAGACACCTGGCCCACCTCGACCCTGATGTCTCCAGGGTTCGTGTTTGTCCAACTCTTGTTTGTAAGTGTACATGGATATTTGTCGCGCGTGTGGTCTGTGTTTACCTATCACGTTTGTGATCGGTGTTTATTAGTCCCCTACCGGTTTGTAACCGAGGGGGACATAGCTTTTCTTTTATTGTCTGTCTTCCGTACTGTTTCTGTCTGTCCACTTCTGTCCGTTGGTTTTACAGAAATTCTTTTTTTTCTTCCTATGACAATTTGTGGGGAATCATTTGAAACTTGGCGGGTGTTCAGAGGTGCAAACTACAGATAGTTTGGATTTCATAACGTTTGTGGGCAGGTGTGGAAAGGAAACTAATTTTTTAACATGTTTTCCTCATTTCAATATACTCGGGTTGGGATCGTCGCTTTTTATGGGAAGGCTGTAAATTAGGCTCTCCATTGATGCATGTCACAGAAATCGCTCGCTGAGTTCGGTATGGTTATTACTCATTGATGTACCATTTTAAACTTTTCATTGTATTAGGAACACTAACAATGCTGTGAATATATATTGGATTACAACGCAAGACATTTTTGTTGTCGGCGAGTGAAAATGATCGGGCTGGACGTGCGCTACTCGATTTACCGATCCTACAGAGTGTGTACGAGACTTTGTAAGCTGTTACAATTACAAGTAATAATATGCAGATAGTGAATGCCCTATTGGTGTTTGTTTGCATATGCACAATTTATCCCTTCTTCATAGTTTGCTTAGAACCGATCCAGGTAAGTGTTCAACGCTATCCTAGTCAGTTTCGACATTTGTTCTGTTCTTTCATACGATTATCAATTCGAATCAAGAAGATTTAGTGGGTGGTCATTCGGAATCTGAGATTTTACTACGTACATATCAGGTGTTGATATTTTAAAAAGTTTCAATGTTTTATGAATGCATCGCTGCAGAATAGTTGACGCGTTATGCTGTATGAAAATGAAATTAATATCAAATTCCGTCCCATCATTTTCTTTAATAATCCCAAATGATGTTGTCATCTGTATGTGACAGTGAAAACATCACTATAATGATTATTGGCATTGTATACCGACTGTTGAAATTCTAAAGGTCTAGATCAACACGAGCGATTTTTACTACATCAGTCTCTGGGGTGGGTGGCGGTGGGGCCAGGTTTTGCTATCAATCATCAAAGTCCTTGAAAGCGTATAGCACGGATCGAGGTCTCGTGGTTCGGCGTTAACTATCCCGTTTGGGTGATCGGTTGGTTTTTATCTGATGCTTTCATTCTGAATGACAGGTCTGTTTGTGGCGTTTGATCGTGGGACAGTGGTGTGAGACATTGGTGTAATCTAGTAGTAAGAGTTGTCGTTTGTCTTCCCCAATTCGTCTCGTTGGTTCTCCAAGACTTTTTTTCACTGCGAAGATTTCATTTGATTTGGATATAGTGATAGATATAAGATTTTACCTACAGTTACAAGATCTAGGTTCGAGTTTGGTTTCGAATCCATTCATGTTTTTTCACTGGTTATGGCCTTTGATTAGAAAATTCATAAAATATGAGATTTTTCGCACTTGTTTGCTTCATACTATATTAGAATCGCGATGAACGCATGGGCGAATATAATACATGTTATATTTGGTAACAGTTGTGCAATACCAACTATAAGATTAAGGTTCAAGTTTGGTTTCGATCATTATTTATTGATGAGTTGTCTTGACTAAAAAACTTTAATCAATCAGTTTTCTGCACTGTTATTTCTCTACTGGCTTGCACATATTTTGATATGGTAATTTCGCCTTGCCATCAAGGTTACAGATCAGATCGAGTCATTTTTCCAAAATATAAGGTGATAGGTAGTTAATAATGTGTGATCTGAGGGTGAGTGATAACAGTTATAGTACCAAAGTATATGAGTATAGCCTACAGTAATTTCGAAAGTAGATAATTAGGAGGTAAGGGATAGCAGTCAAAGAATGGATGGTTATGTGGTGATGCCGGTAGGGGCTTGTATTGCTGGGTGCAATACCCGAAATGTCTTGGTTGTCTCAGTGTCCATGCAGACACGGATTTTCAGACACGATGAAAGGGTATGATATAGAAGAGAGTATGGCTAGCAGACTTAAGGAGCGTGGAAGGTAAATAGAGAGCGCTATATAGGTCTCAGTACCCTGCTGTTGTAAGAGCGACTAAATGGGCGCTGGTCCTTCGGGGATTTAGTCCGATAAAACGAGGTTCAAAATAGAATGTGACGGTAGGTGTGGCATGTAATGTCCGTCCGTCAAAGGCCCATGAGCGCGAGCTAGACCTAAAGTGCAGCCCTTACCGCAATGGTGATGATCATAGATGAAGTATCTCAAGAGGGATTCCAAAAAATCATCATCAATCTCGTACTATTGAATGGACATGTATCATGCTGCTTTGTTGGTTTTATTTGTACAGTCCTATGCGTTGAAATTGTTCTCGTGTACTTATAACGAACACTATCATGCGAGCAGCACTTTTCAAAAATGAAAATCGGTAATAGTGAGGAGGATTTGACGCATTATGCAATCTGAAATCCTGATATTTCGAGCTGTGTCGGACAAATTGGAATGCATGACAGTCCCTTTTGTCTGCTTGAATCGCAAAGATTGTATTCATTGTGGAGTAAAGAAGGTATAAATGAATACTTGAAAATTACGGACATTGGTTCATATGACGTGTGGAGTAGCTCATGTACATTGTGGTTGATTGTCATTTCTAGATTACATTTTTTAATGTAATATTC
>CAJDSM010032261.1:0-12008 GCA_903981925.1 Ostrea lurida
ACTGTTCGTTATCTTTGCCTCTACATACAAATATCCTAACGTCCCTTTTTATACTGGAATCCAAATCTACTAATCTAGGAATACTTTTCATGCTAATGTCATTCCTATACCGGTTCTAATACTTTTTGTAGTGTCAACAAATGATTTCGTGAAATGTAATTGACATTCAGTTTTTTTCTTCAGATTTGAAATCTCAGAAACTTCTCATATCGACAGCATCAAAACGTATGACTTCTCAACACTTTACATTACCATTCCTCTGGATAAATTAAAGACTAGACTTTTTAACTTTATCGACAGTTGCTTCTTTGACAAAATTAGAAAAAGGAAATATTCTTATCTAGTGATCAGCCATTCTAAAAAATTCTTTGTTAAGCTCCACTCTGATTCTACGTACAAGTACTCTGAAGTTGCAATGCTGGAGTTCTTAATTGACAATATCTTTGTAATTTTTGGTAATCAGGTCTTCCAACAATCTGTTGGAATTCCTATGGACACGAATTGTGCTCCTCTGTTAGCTGACCTGTTTTTATACGCTAATGAGGCAGAATTCATCCAAAAGCTTCTACATGCGAAAAAGAAATTTTTAGCGGTGGCCCTTAATTCGACATTTAAATATTTTGAAAACCGTTTTGGGTCGAGCCTCTGCTGGTGGACTGTTAGTCCCCGAGGGTCTCTACAGCCCAGTTGCTATGTACTATGTTACTAGCTTGAAACGGATATGTATTTTAATTGCAATAGTAAATTATAAATTCATATCAAAATTAAGGATTATCTCCCTCAGGCATAGCTCTGGATCCTGGGTGCGAAAGTATTTGGCTCCAGTCTTTGGCTCTACATTGATCACTTTTAGAAAGTTTTACTTTCATGTTTCGGATTTCCAACATTTCGGTTTGAGCATCACTGAAGAGACATAATTTGTCGAAATGCGCATCTGGTGCATAAAAATTGGTACCGTATATGATTTATATTTATCTATTAATGATAATGATATTCAATCATATGTAGACTCGCTATATCTCAGCGACCTAGAAATAAAAAGACACCACAGATGTCTGCTTCGTACTTGGATATTTTATTGAAAATAGACATTAACAGCAAACTAGCAACTCAACTCTTATGACAAACGGGACGATTTCATTTCCTCAACGTTTCTTCATCGTCAAATCCCCATATTTGTGTAGGAACATTCCTTCATCACCTGCATATGGTGTGTATGCCACTCAACTTATTTGATAGGCAAGAGCTTGCTCTGCATACGATCATTTTTTTAATCGAGGCAGGCTACTCTCCAACAAGTTGTTACAAAGGTTTCAACAGTCACGTTTAAAGGCAGCATTTTCCAAATGCTATGGTCGTTATAACAATCTAGTTTGCCCATACAATCTGCCATTGGGTCAAATGCTGTCTGACGTTTTTATAGCAATTGTTATGCCGCTTTTATGCACTGATTTTGATTATGGATTACTTTGTTTACCTGATCAAGACAATGGGCTCACCGCGGATGTTACCGGTCGACAGGGAATGTTTACTCCTCCTAGGCACCTGATTCCTCTATCTGCTTTGTCGAGGGACCCGTGTTTGCCCAACTCTTGTTTTGTATACTATCTGGGACTCACTGTTTGTTATCTTTACCTTTTCATGGTACCGGGTGTTTAGTGCATAGGGAATGTCATAAACAAAATATATTTTGAAATAAATGAATTTTTCTAGTTTTAATTTACCATACTTAATTAAATTATGAATATGCAAACACCATTTCATGCTTCGCTTGGTTTAACAGTCACACCGTATACTGCATACTAATTCTTCGAAGTTTTTGCATAATCGATCTTCGTTTCTTCTACTCGTTAATTATTTAAACATTTGACCCCTGGTCAAATCCACTCGTGGCTACACTCATCCTAAGCCAATACCACATACACACTCCAAGCATTCCACCAAATAATTACCGTAGCTTCAGACAATCTAACGTTTATTGTTTTACCCTCTTCCCATACCTCTGCCGTTGGTTTATGTGTTTTCACTGACTCTGTAGCATAACTGTCATACCGACAGAATTTTAATTATGATATAGAAGTGAACCGTTTTTCTGATGCGCTCTTTTGAAAGAAGGACAGCTAATGATAAAATGTTTTATTTCTGACGTCAAATGACACAAGTCTGATCGTAAAATACCATAATGGTTTTGTTTGTCACATGAGAAGTAAATGAAACTTAGGCCTACATGTTTCCAACCTTCGGGATATCAGGTGATTGTTTTACATTTCAAAGGAAAATTATGATTTAAATAGTAATTGTGGTCTCCTTTATTCGCGAAAAATAAATCTTATGCGAAATTGTGGCTAAGAATATTTTATGAATTGTGAAATAATACAGATATTCCTGAATTACAGTTTCTATATTATAATATTTGATCAATTGAATATTTAAAAGTATTCGCCATTTTCTAAGATTCACGATGGAGGGCAAATTAATTCCTTTTACTTTGTCCCTAATCATCTTTGTAGTTCATTGAATATAAAAAAAAAGTTATAGTTTTCTAGATGCTACACCGATCATTCATAATATACAGAAATCAAGAACAAAATTTACGAAAGATTTTACGACTTACAATTAACCTAAAATACATTTTGCATATAATTCAATGTTCCACTTTTTTGAAATGCGTATTCATGATATATCTTTAAAAAAAAACAACAACAAAAAACAAAAAAAACCCACCACAACAAACTGGGAGGGTACCGATTCGATAGTCCACCCAAATGCCGCGTCAAACGTTTAAATATAATTGAACATAAAAAGTTGCAAATGTTCCTTCTCCAGGCACCAGCCAATAGAAAACGAACGTCAGGGGTTTTTCAGGTATGACGCAAAGGTCCCGCGGTAGGTGTTGGTAAGGGATGGGGTCAATTACATACAAAAGTAATTAATTAAATTACATATTATTTTGCCAAATTCTTCAATTAAATTACAGTTATTGCAATTTACAAATGTAATTAATTAAATTACAACTACTTTGAGAAAATAATTAATTAAATTACAAATTGCATTTCGTCAGTTTTCAAAATTTTATTAACACACATTTATACAAGCTATAGTTATTGACGTGTGTATACATAAATGAAGTTCTAGGTGTTTCCAAATGAATACTTAAAGAATCTGTCCATAATTGCATTTAGAAATAAGTAAGTATATAGAGAAACATGGTAGAAGGGATAGATTTTAATTCTTCATTGAAGATTGATTTTTTTTGGTATGATTTTGTCTCAGTACGATGTAATTGGAAAGTAATTGGAATTACATGTTACTTTGCAATGTAATTAATTAAATTACATTTACTTTTAATTGAAATAATTCAATTACAAATTATTTCCAAATACTTGAAAATATGTATTTAATTATACACATAATTACAATTACTTTTTTCAATTACCTCATCCCTAGTGTTGGTACGATTTAAAAAAAAACCACCCTTACTGCTTTGTAGAATCAAATTTGTAGCACTTCGTTTAAAGCTGACGACGATTATGTATTTGTAAAATATCCTCGAATGGATGCAAAACAGCAGACAAAATACATTGACATTGGCCTTTGTTGTTCTAGACCATTCGTCACTGTCATGATAGGATTATACGATCACCAGGGATGGCGTTTTTTAAATCGATAATTGCACTTAATTGTGATGAATATATTTTTTCCAAGTAATTGAATGTATTTGTAATTGAATTATTTCCCATCGCAAGCAATTGAATGCATTAATGTCTAATATTGTGTGTAATTGCAAATATTGTTCATTTACATAATTTAGCTGCACGCTATACTATCCTTGAAAGAAAAAAGTCACTGTATATAAATTTAATGATAATGAATTCCACGAACATTATGTTTGATCACACTTCAAGGAAAACTTGCTTGATCTAGATAAAGCTCCTTAAAATAGTCTAGGAACAATATTTGTATCAATTCAATATTGATATTTCTTAAAGTAGTGAAATGTTTTCATTTATCTTCACTGTGCATGCAAAATATATTATATCATTTGTACTTATTTTATTCTATCTTCTATTTTCAATGCCTGCTGTACGAGATAAAAAGCGATTCATTCATAAATTATGAAGAATAGACTATCTTCGGTCCAATACTATAGTAATACCTCTATGGTACTACCCTTAATTACCATTCGATACTAATTATCACGTGTATGATTATTAAAAGTTGTCAGCTATGCACTACAACAAATCAAGAGGACGACTAATGGATGATCTAGTTTGCCATTACAACCTGTTTCATACCAATTGTTTAGATTTTGACTACGGATTACTCCGTTTACTTGACCAAGATAAAGGGCTTACAGTAGGTGTAACTGGTAAACAGGGGAAGCTTACTCCTCCTAGGCACCTGATCCCATCCCACCTCTGGTATATTCTGGGATCCGTGTTTGCCCAACTCTTAATTTGTATTCCGTTTAGGACTTATGATATCATATTTCAGTAGAACGACTAATAAAATCTGGGTACTGAACGATTCAACAACCCTCCTCATTTTTTTTTATCTATGAAAAGGCAAAGATAACGAACAGTGATCAATCTCGTAAGTATCAAATGGAATACAAAACAAGAGCTAGACAAACACGGACCCCTGGACACACCAGAGGTGGGATCAGGTGTCTAGGAGGAGTAAGCATCCCCTATCGTGCCACTCCTGCTGTGACACGGGACCTCGGTTTGCATCATATGAATAAAAAAAACAGGTCAGCTAACAAAGGAATGCATTTCACGCCCATGGGATTTCCAACAGACTGACTAAAAACTGCAAAGATATTGACATTGAGGAAATCTAGCATTGCTTTATTGTCGAATTCAGAGTACTTATGCGTAGAATCAGAGTGGAATTTAACAAAATATTTTTTTAATTGACTGATCATTAGATATGAATGTTTCCTTTTTCTATCTTTTTTGAAGAAGCAGCTGTCTATAATGTTAAAAGACAAGTAATTTCTATAATTTTAAAAAGACTAGTATTTCATTTTTCGTGCGGAATGGTCGTGTAAATTATTGAGAAGTAATATGTTTTGATGTTGTTGATATGAGAAAAGTTCTGGGATTTCAAATTTACTAGAAGTTCTCTAGAGTTTTTCAGAATCTACATTTTATTTACACCACTTCAAAAGTACTGGTATATACATGTATTGTTGCACAATACGTCTGAAGTTGCTCCTTCACAGCTGTCAATATTTTTTGTGAGGAGTAAAGAGAACATTTACTAGACCTACCAATGCATCTTTCTTTGTAAGGGTTTGTATCAAGTTTTGGAGACCAATTTAAGTGCGATAACTTAAATTCATTCGTTCCATTCACTGGTATATCAGAAATTTTGAATTTTCTTACTAATTCGTATTACAGTTAGATTACCACACGTGGTTAAAACCAACTAAGATATGCATTTCCTGCTTTCTTCATACAACTAGGCTATTCTGGTTTTATCAGATTGTGTATTGTAAATTCATCCAAGTTTTAAAATATTTCCTAAATTTGCAAATTAAAAAGTAGCAAAAATATCATTCTGCGTGTACCTTTTGTTTCTTGGTATTCCTAGCATAAAGAATAGATAAGAAAAGTGAAGAAAACGAACAGTGACCATTCTTGTAAATCTCATAAGGAATACAAAATTAAGAACAAGGCAAAGACGGACCCCTGGACAAACCAAAGGTGTGATCAGGTGTCTAGGCATCCCCTGCTGACCGGTCACACCCGCCGTGGACTCTTGATCTTGAGCTAGTAAATGAAGTAGTTCGCAGTAAAAATCTTTTTGTAAAAAGCAGTCTAACAATGGTTATAAAACACGTCAGACAACATTCGTTCCAATGACGGGTTGTATTTGAAAATACAGTTGAACCTTGGTATTTCAAGCACTGATATCTCGAATACCATGGCTATGTCGAAGTGATTCGAATCTATTTTCTAAATATTTTTATCATCGATATCTCGAATCCACGGATATCTCGAAGTTTTTTTTCGCGGTCACATTGAGTTTGAGATAACGAGGTTTGACTGCATGATCATTATATCGACAAATATTGACTTTAAACGAGACTGTTGAAAGTCCTGTAACACTTCTTCGGGTCTGATAAAATCATGATATAAAGTGATATTGAAACCAGCTATTTTTGTTCAATTTTAGAAGGTGTCACAACCTAACATCCCGTTTGAAGATTTAACGAAGGATTACCCACGGTATCCTGATATACATGATGTCGCCAGGCTGTCCTCCGCCCCGGAAGATGCGCTTATGGTAAGGTTTTTACAAAATCCTATACTACTACACTTTCCCAGGTTGCTTACTTGCATTATTAACACAAATCCTAATCAGAAACCGCTGAATTTCAAAATTATTTTAAAAGTATTTAGAATGGATAAAAATTAATTTTGCGATTTCATGCCAAGACTAATTTTGCTAGTGAACAATGCCCGTTTTAAAATTTCGTGACGAAGGTTTTTTTCTCAGTATATTGTGTCGGAGACTATCTAAAAGACTATGGGATGGTTGACATCCCAGCGGGGTATGAAAATAAACGTAACATCTAATAATGAAATGGGAAAATTCGTTGATAAACGCCTTGGCTTGATGAATAAATCATCAAACGTTACAAAACCAAAACGAAGGAAAAAATCCGAGGGACTACACGTGTCTCTATGACAAATGTGTCAAAGTTTAAAATTAAAAGTTGTACTACGGACGCTTATTTCCTGAACTGATATGTATATGTATTCATCTACTTATTTTAATTATTTATGTATTGAAAATGCTACATAACTACAAAAGTTGTTTATGAATGAGATACTCCTGTTGCTATAGAATCCCACATTTATTGAGATTTGACAATGATATGGTTGGTTTGCTTCATACAACACAAAACTGGGTCGGACTGTGAGAGTTTATCACTGGAGGAAGAGAAGGGGGAACCTAAAATGCACGCACACGCGCACACACACACATATGTATAAAACACAAAACAAAGACACCAAGAAATTTATGATATATTGATATGACTATCCGGTATAGTTTCATATTGAATAACAATATCAATGTAAATTTTACTAAGCATCCAGGATTATGAATTAAAAGTATTACAGATACATCGAATTAATCGATATGATATGATTAATTATAACTGTAAAGGTATAAAGCTTAGGGTGGGCATGGGCGGCGGAAAGGGCAAAAAATGACACTTGCACAAATCAATGTAATTGTAATTTAATGATACATCAACGATCTTTTGCAATTTATCGAACATTTGATATTCAAACCAACGGGTCTAAATGTTTAACAAACAAGAAACCTTAGACAACATACATAAATTCACAACCAACATACATCAATGTTAACGAACGTTAAATGTAATCAACATAACATCTTTGACACCACAAGCGGACGCCCAAGTCAACCAATAGGGGCGCATTTTATGAAGTAAAGAAGCGGAACTATCGAAATTGAGAGAATAAGTAAAATGGGGACGGCAAAATATGCAGGCTTCAGTTCTAAACTTAATTTAGTTAGCATAGCCAAATAGAATTATGTACAGAAAAAATGAAGGGAAAGCAAAATTGTATCCGGAAAGAAAACACAAGCTCCTCTCTCTCTTCTCTCTCTTCTCTCTCTCTCTCTCTCTCTCTCTCTCTCTCTCTCTCTCTCTCTCTCCAAAATCAAAGGGGGGGGGGTTGCAACCCCGTAACCCCCTCTAGATCTGCCAATGTTATTAACAGGATTAAAGCTTAAATTACTACACATGAATGGATTTTCTACAAGTAACAAAAGCAGAAACTAAATACCGGAGGCTGACTATAATTCTATAGTTGAATTTTATGACAATCTACAGCAAGAGCTTATCCAGATATAAAGAATCTTGAAATGGTTCAATGGGACAGTTGCGGGGGTTTAACCCCCGCCCTTTGAAAAAGAAAAAGAAAAGAAAGAGGAGAGAGAGAGAGAGAGAGGAGAGAGAGAGAGAGGAGAGAGAGAGAGAGAGAGAGAGAGAGAGAGAGAGAGAGAGCGGGGGTGAGGCTTGTGTTTTTCTTTCCGGATACAATTTTGCTTTCGCTTCATTTTTTCTGTTCATAATTCTATTTGGCTATGATAACTAATATAAGTTTAGAACTGAAGCCTGCATATTTTGCCGTCCCATCTTTACTTATTCTGTTGATGCGCATGTCTCAATTTCGATAAGTTCCGCTTCTTTACTTCATAAAATGCGCCCCCTATTGTTGACTTGGGCGTCCGCTTGTGGTGTCAAAGATGTATATTGATTACGTTTTACGTTCGTTAACATTTATGTATGTTGGTTGTGTTAATGTATGTTTGTCTAGATTTCTTGTTTGTAAACATTTAGACCCGTTGGTTTGAATATCAAATGTTCGATTAAATTGCAAAGATCGTTGATTGTACATTTTTGCTTGTTAAATTACAATTTACATTGATTTTGCAAATTGTCATTTTTTGCCCTTTCCACCGCCCATAGGTGGGGATGTCGGGGAGTCATACTTTATATATAATGCATGGGTTAGTAAGGCATGCATATAAATTATTATGAGCGAAATCCCTTGGTCCTCAGTATTTTGATATCAAGCCACTGGTCATTCAAACGTTGAGTTGAACTAAAATTAGAATTCATTATCACCAGTATAGTATGACACCAAACATTCACACCTGCCTCCCGCATACCTGAAAATGTACATGTAATTTGTATTCGATTGTCTACGCGAGTCAATAGGAATACTGATACAGTGATGCAATTATAATGCATAAAATTGTAACTGTGACGTGGCAGTTTAATACATTATTCATCATCTCGTACAAGGAAGAAGAAAACTTTACAATTGGGTGGCATACCAGTTTATTTACGATTTTCATTTTGAAAATTAGATTTTTTCAATGTGTGTTATATAGTTTTCATTTCTACTTTAAGTATTTTTCTTTTTTTTTTAAATATGGAGCTCGAGATTAATTGTATAATTTGAATGATAGATTGATAGATTGATTGATAGATATTTACTATATGGTGTATATATTTTTCTTGAAATGTACTCTTAGTTCGAAGCATCTATTGTTCCTTTGATTTCACATTAAGTTTTCTCGTACTGTATTTTAACAGGACATAAGTGGATACATGAACCCTTGTCCGTATACAGTGTACCCGAACACACCTGTCCCTCAAGTATTTAACTTATTTCGGAGTATGGGCTTGAGACATTTACCAGTTGTTGACCACATGGGATTGGTAAGTATGGGAATTAGGAACCAAATCAAAGGCATGTTCATAATCCTGTAATAATATAACAGAGATAATTACCACTATCATAAATTTAAATGCATAGCCAAAACGAGGTCCATGGGCTACAATACTGACCCGAGTGCCACTTATTTCGTGTGATGATTTGAACACATAAAGCGGCCCAACAAAGTTAAGTCTTCCTATTAGACAACTGTATAGACACCTTATGCCTTAGACACTTTGTTCTTCTTTGAAGAATGCACGACTGTACATGTAAAATGAAATGTAGGTTTGCGGTAATGATTGTAATTTATTTGAAAGCTACACCAAAAACAATCCAACAAAACTGTTTATATTTTCCTGTAATCAGGTCCGTAAGAGATTGGTGATGATTTTAGCAGTGAATTATGAATTTCAGACATCCTGCCTTCGCTTTTGTCGGAGGTCCGTGTTGCCCTACACTCGATTTTGTATATACATGTATGCTTTTTGGGACTATGATTACGTTTAACACATTGTTTACTTCGCCAATTTATATACATATCTAATACACTGATATACTATAATTTACTTTTCATCGAGCAAATATCACTATATCTTAACCGGTTTGATGCTTTCAAAAAGTATGTACCACATATGTATATCGTCATATCTCAATGAATCCAGTTTTGATCGACATATTAAACTTGATCAAACCTCTATTTCTATAATACATAATAATATAATCATTGCATATTATTTTCACATATAATAGTCTCGTTGTATTACGAAGATTTCTACATAATTTTTTTTTACTGTAACTGCGGCCCAATGTTGACTTCAGGGGTCATGGTTTGATATAAAGGGAAAGTCTATCACATTCACAAAACGGATTGTTGAATTCCGGATTTTGGTGCTTTTTCGGACAATAGACGAATTTAAGGGCTTCGTCTCCGATAAAAGAAATTCCTCTCTGTCTAACAACGGGGAATTTTTCAAAACAAGAAATAAATCAATCCTTGAGAGCAAGCCCTGAACAATTAAAACGATTATGTCCTATCTGGGCGTGATCAATAAAACGCACCGTTTACAGCTAAAATGAATAAGATTTTTTTTTCTTACTTTCTCTCTATTTAATGACTCTGTTGATCTGCGAGTGCAACAAATAAATCGTTTAAGAAACCATGCAAGAATTTTAGTAATGAAGAAGTAATGAAATTACAAATTTGAAACTTTTTTGAAATGTCTATAATATTACTAATGGAAAAAAAATCCTCGGATAACTGAAGTGATATCGCTAAAGTTAACTCTGTTATATGATGAATCTGTATTGGTTCCAACTAACAAAACTTGTAATTATATTGTATCAATATTATAACTGTATTCTAAACGACATTTAGTCATCCTCCTTATACACCCAAGTTTTCTTCTAAAAGATAAAATTCCTCAAAATCTCGCTTCAGATTTAAACACATGTCCTGATTAATGAGTTACAGTGCCTGTACTAAAACCTTACAAATATACATTGCTGTCTCCACTAATGTTCTACCAAGTCCTCACGAGAATATTTACTGCTATGAAGGAGAAGGTTAGATGTATTATGCCACAATATATAATATATATTATGCATGTGTGGTGTAAATCAAAAGTGAACTCTAAATTTAAAAAACCCAACCATCAACCAAATAACGTTTAGTAGATTTGAAATTATAAAACTTTTCGATAACGTTAAAACATATGACTTATCTACACTTTACACGACCATTCCGCACCGCGACTAAAAAAACATACTTCATTAGATAGGCAACTCTGCAACATTCGTATCTTGTTATCACTCTTACATAAACCACTTTGTAAATAATCACTCTGATTATATGCACAAGTATTCAGAAGTTGATATTATGAAGATGCTGGAATTTCTCATTGATAACATCTACGTAGTCTTTGGTAATCAGCTCTTTAAACAGTCTGTTTGAAATTCCCATGGCCACGAATTGTGCTCCTTTATTAGCTGGCCTGTTTTTATCTTCTTACGTGGCAGACGTTATTAAAAAGCTTCTGCATTAAAAGTAAAATTCCCTTCTATTGGCCTTCATCTCGAAATTTAGATATATCGACAACGTTTTATCTATCAAAAATACTCATTTTTACTCAAACGTACGGACACGTTTACGGAGCATCTCTTGTTCTGTATGTCGATATAAAGAAGTCGAATTGTCGCCAATTTGAACAATTTAACGACTTTTTAAACTCGATAAGTCTTCATTTTGATGCACTACACGACATATTTTTTTCGCCTTGGTTGTACTTAAGACATTACACTCATGAGATCGGAAAAAAATTCTAGCATATAAACTTTTTTTTAAATGCCCTTATTTGGAAAGCCAAGACCCTAATACATATTAAAAAAGAAAGTTAAATATATGTTAGTGTGCAAAATTTCGAGATAGAGAGTCCCAAATGTTACTATTTTAGATATTGTGTGCAGTTCTTGCACTATTTCTATATATTTTACCAAAAAGGTGTCTGTAAAATCACAAATTTACAGATATACCTTGCATTAAACATTTTTTCTCATACTAATAAATTTAAAGTACACACTTTATATCTATTATTTAGTTGGAAAAAAAAATATGTTAATGCACAAAATGTAAGGGTTCTGATGTATTGAAAAATGCTAATTTTAGAAAATGTCAAAAAGGTTCAATTTTTACTTCTTTTTAAAAGAACAGCATCTTTAACTTCATGAAACATTTAA
>CAJDSM010032262.1:0-20478 GCA_903981925.1 Ostrea lurida
TCTGATGATCCGCGCCTGTCAACTCGACTGTAGTAATAATATAATATATGTATTTTTTCCAGATGCTATTGAAACTAAATATCTCTGCTTTATTTTTCGTAGATTTGACCGATGACACCCCAACAGAAAATGAAATGATGAGGCGATCAGATAAACACCTCGTTCGACCGCTTGGTCTAGTAGCGAGAGAAAGCCGAATGGAACGGCACATGGAGAAGGCGCTATTTCGAAATCACGTGAAACTTCTCAGTGATTTGATACAAGCAAGAAAAACACACAGTGTCCCACTACCAGAAATGACCCCCAGACTTTTCTCCAGTCGGCTCTCGCACCATTCCATCACCATGGAGGAAAAATTCAAATATGTCAACAATGCCCGCCACGCGCGTTACTTTAATTCGGTGCCACAGACTGTTTTAAATGCTGCAGACAGAAGGCTGGAGAATTATCCCCTAAGAACTGTTCCTTCTTCCTGTCATCGCCAAATGGGACGCGCAGAAATCGCGATGGAAATCTGCATCATTGTACGTTTTTTTGGCCAATTCTGTTTTCTGCTGTACGTGCGTATTAAGACAAAGAGATTGAAAAGCGAATTCAGAGACCAGAAATTGTTTTTTCTACATATTTTCAATTCAATCCAAGGCGGCTCGTTGGCTTCCTAAAGCTTAGAAAGGATTCTGTTACACCACGAGAGGGACTATTTGCAAGTAATTCGGGGGATTCAGCAATCTACGATTTGAGTAGTTATGTAAAGGCCCGGATGGAGGCCGGGCCGCATGGTATTCCCTTTTGAAGCGAAAATTTAGATAGAGTTAGTGAGTTGCTAAAAAACTCCAAGTCCGAGCAGGAAATTGAATAGGGCGGATAAGAATAGTAGCTCCGGTGGCGGCCATCCGTTAGCAGCAGACGAAATTCTATCTCCCAGCTAACACATTTCCTTCTAAAACAATTCGACATGCGGATAACAGTTCTGCTGTTTGATATTTGTGTCACAATGTAAATGTATATTTTGTTCAATATATATGCATTCACTGTTTTACTGGAGTGCTGTTTGACGTACATCTGTTCAAACCAAACCTATCGGTCGAAGACATAGAATGCTTTTCTGTCATTAAATGATAATGGTTCTATGGGACTAGGTACAATTTAAAAAAAAAAATATTTTATCTATTTATTTTGATTATTTGTGAAATTACGATGGTGAGCTTAAAATAATATTTTTACTCTATTACGTCCCAATGAAGAATTTTTCTCTCCTAGAAAAACTTCACCAACTGAATTTAAACTGTCACAAAAGTAGACCTACAAATCCAAAGGAGCAGTGGGGGTTCGTTAACGTTCCAACGTCCACTGGGACACAGGGACTCGAGGTCATATCAATGCGACAATAATGTCTTTGCATGTTCTAATTCTTACCATTCATTATTTTCTTTGTATAATTGGTGGGCGAGTTTCTATCTTCAAAACTTTGTCCTCATTTTATCAATGATATGAATAGTAGACACACCTTTACTGTAATGTTATCCGGTTTTTCTGTTAAGATTGTTTTTATTGGTAAATAAAAACACCGGTAACAGAATCAGATATACGGGACAATAGGGATAGTTCTTGCAGCAGTTGGTTGGGATAACCGGCATTAAATCATGGCCTTTCAGTAGGACTAGTAAGTTTTATATTGGGCTCATGGCAGGCATGACCGGTCGACAGGGGATACTTACTCATACTACGCAGTTGATCCCACATCTGGTGTGTCCAGTGTTTGCCTAATTTCTATCTGTATTTTTATAGGAGTTTTGAGATTGATTACGGTTCGTTATCTAATATAAATATTGCATGTAGTAGAGGGTAACATTGAAAAATTTCACCCTGAGAGAAACATTGCTAACCGAGGCGTAGCCGGGATTGACAATGGTTTTTCGAGGGATTAAAATTTTCAATCTTACCCTCAACTATATGCACTATTTATCACAAACGCTCAAACGACGTCGTCTATAACAATCTACGGTGAACCGTTACGCGCATAAATTTGATGCATGTAACAATTTTTAATAATGTTACCCGTCGTCGAGTAATGTTTCCCGTTGCTAGATACTATCACGCTGGAGGGCGTGTTTTTTATTATCAGAGGGAAACAGTATATGTTTTGTCAACTATTCCTTGTCCAATCAGATTCGAGTATTTTATATGACAGTATAACAATCTCTTTTCCATTCCGGAAAACAGCTCCAGACACTCAATAAATAAGAAATAAAACATTCACGAGAAGGAAAGCCCACCGACACTGTTTACATTTTATTTCACAGCTCAGAAAGTTCTTGGAAATGCTTAGCATAATATGAACTTCAAAACAGGACAATGATATTACAATTGAACTTGTCTAATTAAAAGAAAATATCATATACTTAGAGTGTACATATAGGATCTCCCATGGTTCGTGGTTTGATTATCCAACGAGTTGTGTGTTTCCTATCCCCGAGCCTTGGCGAGGAGATAGAAAACACACAACGAGTTGCGGAGTCATCAAATCAAACCACAAAATATAGGAGGTTCATTTTATTACATATTTTATCCAGACTAGGCCTAATGTATTCTCTTAAGTTTACCTGGGCTCGAATTACGTACGCACCATTAACATTACGGCACTACAAATAGTTTGTTGGGAATTTAAAAAAATACGAACATTGACAGTCGCAACGTTTAATTAGTNAAAATACGAACATTGACAGTCGCAACGTTTATTTAGTAAGAGATTATTCTTAAAGGAGTTTTATCACGAGTTCAAGTGGTCAAATTTCGTTATATTTTTGATTAATTCAAAGAAATAAGATGCTTTTAAAAATCATTCATTATAAGTTATTTGTGCAAAAAAGCTATATTTTCAAAAGATATTAGCTTTTTCAAAAGTTTGAATTTCCGATATGCATATTTTAATTCGGCGATTTACGCGCCATTACTGTGTCGTCATAGGTGTCAATGGGAGACTTTGTTTTGTTTAGTATAGCCGACCAAAATTATCACGCCTGGAAGACCCGTTACGAACAAATTATCGATAATAGGGATTAACCTGAATAATAATGGGTGTATTGTGCGAGCATTGGATTTTTTTTCAACACAAAAGGTCTGAGAAAAAGGGGTTCGTTTTCCCCAGGTGAAAAATCGGTCATGAAGCTAGTGTTTCACTCGGAAATTATAGCTTGCTTTGATAACTTTACAATAATTAGAATAATTAAATTACAAAAGTATCTGAAACAGCCAATCATTTTTTTTAAATCGGAATATTACTTAACACGTATAAGCATCATATGCATGTACAACGGGCCGTTTGCAGCTGCTAAAATCAACAAAGTGAGTCAGCACGTTTTGTTTTACGAAAGACATTGTATATAGACTGCGCCTTGCCACTTGATAGTGTTCCAATATCCCCTCAAGGCAAATGCCTTTTCTTTCAACACAATCTTATGAAGTGGAAAAAAAAACAACAAAACCTAATTTGTGACTGCATGTTCATATCTAAATACACCCAAAATCAATTCTAATATAACTCTTATGTTATCAATTAAACAGAAAAGCATGAAAAAATTGTCCGATGTTGAAAAATATTTTGGATTTTTGAACCCTCTCTGCTAGAAAAACACCAATTTGTCACCAAACTGGTACTGGTCCCAATTGTCGCACTTCCCTGAGAACGAGTCTTGATTTCACGTGTCTTTTGGCAGTAGAACGACTGACTTGTTATTCATCTTACTTCATGCCCACAAATGTATCGGATTTTTAATTCAATTTAACGCATTTGTTTTTACAGACAGAGCTCTAAAATAACACGGCACTCAACATACTCCTTTGACAATTAACGACTGGTGTTTATACCTTATATTCGATTAACCATTCGTATCATCCGGCAATGCCAGTACCAAAAATTAACGAATAGTTTTAAATATTTTTTAATTTTATTTTTATAACTTCGACTATTTCTAAGTTTCTACAAAGGAAATATTGAGTCTGCTTTAAACTTTCCATGAACAAAATCTCGTTTTGCTAATCTGAAAATTTAAACTAGTGATTAACATGTGTAGTAAGGCTTCGCTAGACGTCGCTACTTGTAGGCGTAAATTTTCCTTCGACTGCAAGGTTCAACATGTAAGATCGAATGTTCATTTACTAAAGGTATTTCATGCGTGTCATAATTTCCTCTCTCCATGTTCTAACGAGTTGAATTTATTTACCGTTAAAACAAAGCGTTCACGATAAAATCCTACAGTCCATGCTGTTAAAGAATTTGACATCTATAGAGCAGTATGACAGCGACAGTACCACGTGACCCGCTATCTCATTTAACGAAAAAATTGACTGCGAGGACCCTAAAACTTTGAGGGCGTATTACAACTAATTACGGCCTTAATTGCCTTTAAACTTGAAACTGTGATGTGTTTTGAATTAATAATTCAGAATGTAATTAATGGCCTAAAATCTAGAAATAGTTTGAATCCGTGATAAAAACTCCTTTAAATGAGAGGAAAAATACATTTTAGGACAATATTACATAGAAATTGTGTAAACATATTGGTCATCCAGTGATAACGTATAAGATGAAGCGATGTTTTTTTTTCATTTGTTGTTTTATGTTTTCTGTAACATGGAGGGTCTTGGAGTTACTGTTGTTAATTGTGCTTGGGTTTCTTACATCTGTATTCGTGATGGAATCGTTTTGTGAGCAGAAATGTCGAGTTACCCCGGCTGCGCGGATTCATTTGGTGCATGGATGTTGATGAATAAAGGGGTAAACACGAGATAACGGATCTTTTGTTTGTTTCCTAATGTGGTCTATCTGGGTTTCCAAAACATTTCGGAGAGATTTACACAGTACTCAGTTCAGCTTTTCGGACGGCAGGGGGGGGGGGGTTTACATTTAGACTTTCAAGAAAACATAGATAAAATGCAGTATTCGGAGCAATTAGCAGCCTTTTTCGACTCTTAACCGATTATTCTGTACAATTCATATATATTCTATTGTTTTTAATTTGGAAGAATTTATCAAACATCAGTGACTCATCAATGATTTTTTATTAATAATATCGATTTATTGAGAATTCTGTCACCTCTGATCCAGCTTCAATACACATTTCATCACGAGGCGTAGGAATACATACTGTTGATGATATGAAAAAAATATCACATGAGTGTTATCAACTGGATAAAGGGGTAAATGTGTGATACATTTTTAACTTCAATACAAAACTGAAATGTTATATATATACACTGATTAGATTCAAACAAATAAAATGCATTAAAAAAATTTGACACTATTGTCATTCCCATTGTAAATAAAATTGAATTACAATATCATATACATTAAATAAACATAGACATGCTGACTACAATCTGGTAAATAAATACTGTGATCAGCGTTAGTAGCATGGGGGTTCGGAATTTCGTAATCAAAAACATTCTGGTCCCACGTCAAACTAAAGACGTTTAATAAAAGTATGGACTTTTCCTTCACTGAGCACCCAGCATTAGTGGAGAACGCTACATAGGAACTACTATGAACCCTACTGCTTAGAACGTGGCACTTCATCACTATCGAGTGACGTCTCTACCCCAGCGAGGAATTCTCGAATAGGCGTAAAATTATGTACAGCAAAAATAAATGTGTTATTTTTCTTCAAATACATGTCTTGCAAATCGCACTTGATGCACTTTTTCACGTGTTTATCTCATTTTTTTTCTTGCTGGTTTTTTGTTTCGTCTAGATTGTCCTGCTCTTCACCGTCTGTTTGTGTTTCGACTGTTTTTCGTCTGTTGTGGAATGACGTCATGGACAATGAGACCGACATTTCTCTGTCTAATGCCTGATTGTCCTTCTGTAATAAAATTCATATCACAAAATGAATGAACTATTCAGGAGTGGATAAAACTAATACAAATATGGATAGTTATATATATCTCACAATCCTTACAAGGAATATTCCAGCTGAACATTTTAAAGAGGTGAGATCAGATGCCCATTAGGAGTAAGACTCCCCTCTTGACAGTTCACACCTGCCGTGAGCCCTATATCTTGGTCAGATATCATTGTTTGTCGTCAGGGCATTATTTAACAACTTTTGATGGACTATACATAACTGGGGTTTAATTTGGCTCCTACGAGCGTTAAAAAATAAACGTGGGCTTTACGACACGACTGTTCAAGCCAACAGAACCCGTTAGCAGGGGTAGATTCAGGAATTGAGGACGGGACACTTCTTCATGAGGCAGGGGCCGCATTGAGGTGAAACCCCCGCAAGCGCCCGGGTTTTACAGAATTTATAGGGCTCGCTGGACCAAATAGAACGTCGGTGTAGGTGACGATAAAACCAGAAATTTATTTTGAAACAACATTTTGAGTAAAAATCCGTTTGATATTTTGTGTTGTTTTATTAGGAATTTTCACAGACCAATTATCATTAACATCGTCCATAATGAGTTTCCGTCCGTCAAGGAGAGATGAATAACTTTACTTCAATAGAATTGAGAGATGATAGATTTTTTAACAACACGCTATAACAGTGTAACTGTAATCTCATTTTTACATCGTGTATGATGCCTCTCGCGCGTTTGTGTCCATTCTCAGACGCAATTTAGAAAAATTGTTTTATCAAAACGATTGATTGATTGATTAATTATTGTTTTACGTCCCACTCGAGAATATTTCACTCATATGGAGACGTCTATCAAAACGACATACCGAAAATTAATTAAAAAAAAGTAATCGCAGCATTTTTTTCAAAGCAGGAGAATGATACACAATTTACAATGTCTTTTAGATAAATAAATCGCAGCAGTTCCTTAGTCAAGGCGACATACCTCGTATTCTCACGCCGACTTGGTTAATCCTCATCATTTTGTTAACAAATCACGTGATTTACGGGGCATCATTAACGCAAGTTCGTCGCGTCGCTAATCAACTGGAGTGTCCCTCTATACCTATTGCCAAACTCGCTCCATTTCTTGTAATCTTACGTTAGACACAGAACTACTATATCGTTCTGCTGTCATCTGGTTTCCAAACAAAAACAACCTAGTAAATGACCATTTTTATCAACGGCGAGAAGAAGTGCATGCAGTAACGGAATGGGTTTTGATCATGTAGATATCTTCGCAGAAAACAAAATGTGCAATTTTGTGTTAACATTCCCAAAATCCAAAGAAAAATGTGGCAATTATGATGTAACATATTTGATTAATCAACTAATTTCCGATAGATATCACATGCAGAAAAAACTTGTATTTTGCTTTGCAAATTGTCAACTTTCTTTTTTTATGTGTAAGTGTACCAAGTATCACCTGCTTATGGTGTGTATGGTCTCTCAGTTGATTCGATACGCAAGGGCATGCCATGTTGTATGATGATTTTTTTAAAGCGAGGCAACTACTAACCAAAAAGGTTTTTGATGTGCAGGGTTATAAGAATCTCGTTTAAAGTCATCATTCACAAAATTTCTAATCGGTCGTCTAACTGACCTTGTTTGCGATTACAATGTAATCACTAGTCATTAGTCTGACTGATTGTTCATACCAATTTGTAGACTGTCATTTCATTACAGATTTGACGGACGGGTAACCCGTTACATTTTCGATTACTAGGCTCACGGGGTGTGACGGTCAGCAGAGGTGCTTAACATCCCCATGGCACTGTCCTGCTTCGCTTTCGTCGAAGGTACCGGTTGTGATTACGGTTTATCAATAATAAGCTTTGATAGTTCAGAATATAATTACTAGCACAAATATGAATAAAATATGAAAAAGCTTTAAATCAGTCTTAAATTTATAATAGTTACAAAAATGTACGTTTTATGCATTACTAAGATTAAATGAGTTTAACTAGGGCAGGTGAAAATAAATCAATCAAAAAATCCTCATTGAACAAACGACGTGTCGGACGTTGAAACCTACAAAAATCGAAAAATATAATTTACAGTCAAAGATAAGAGTTGTCTTTTCCGCGACTAAAAATAGTACAATTTCCGTTAAGCAGTAATTAGTAGAAAAACGAGTTTTGCATACAATTTCGAGAATAAATACAAAGTATATGTTATAAAGTATGAAAGAAGCAAAACATAAGCTCAGTATTATAACTTACATAGGTGAAAAGCATTGCGGTAAGATAAAATCCTTACGCAACAAAACGGCACAGACGTCAACAAAATGGACGAGTTCCAGGATAAAATATTGCGGAAAAACAAACGCAACCAAAGTAAATATACTATAAGTAATACAAATAATTTCTACTACAGTCCGTGTTGCCCACATCGATTTTTGGTATTGTTTTTTTTTGGAGTACGTTTGATACTTTGTCTGCCATTTTAATATCTACATCCTCTCATCAAGTTATAGTGTAAAATGATCATTTCCACGTTAAACCTGATGATGTCTTTTTTTCACCTGAGTGCATATGAAATACATTATACATATTATGCGCTGAAAATCCGTAACGGCGTATTGTAATTGTGTGGAAGCCTACTTACTCCAAACATAACGGAGAGCGAGAGTGTGTACAGAATCGGATGTTAACGGCTGAGTTTACGGAAGTACGATCCATATAGATCCAAGCATACACGTCATCATTGACGTCCATCCCGAAAAATATCATCATTCCTGAAAGTATACAGCACAGTAATGTCAAGTTTATGAAAATGTTTATGCATACGGTCAATATCAGTATTTTCCATGACAAAGTCTTCAGTAACATAGAAAAAAAAGTTTCGCTTAACTGATTATGACATTAAATGCATACCGATGACGCCAATCGGGACCCATTACTCCAGAACAGCCAGTTATCACAATCGAGGCTAATCTTTTGGCTAGATTTATCTCTCTTTGTCTGGTTACGGTTGATCTAACTCTTTGACCAGACTTGAGGACTTCTAAAAGGATCATTATCTGACCAATAAGAATCCCCAAGAAAATCAGAAAGTTGATGCCAACAAACAAGATCATGGAGTACTCCCATCCTGGTTTCCGTCTGATTGACAGGGGCAGTGAGATACAGATGCTGGAGGACGAGTAGTAACCGCGGAAGTATCCTTCATTCGACAGAGGAGCCACCGCAAAAATCAAACACACAACCCAAACAACAGAGCAGAAGAGAGCAGATTTCTTTGGCGTAAATTTCCAGGAGGAGAAGGGGTACTTGATTGCTATCACCCTGTCCATTGTTATCAAAAGAACGAAGGAGGCAGACGCCTCACTGGAGAGCGTGGAAAGAGTACCAGCCATAGAGCACGTGGCGCTGTGGCGCCACCTATGGTCGTTAAACCCATATGTTCCAATGTACTGAAAGTTAGCACCGGCCAGAATAAACAGATATATACCCATTAAAAGGTCAGCCAAACTCAAATTTAACGTCAGTATGATTTGGGAACTGATAGTTCGTTTGTTGATTGTCAACAGGCGATAGGAACTCACGAAGAAATTTCCAAAAAATGCCATAAGAGCGATGTACCATATTCCTACCGTGAGAATTGGGACGTCGATTAGATTATCGCAAGATGAAATCTCGTTTTGAGGTGCTTTGCATGACACGGTTTTGCCGTGGATTGGTTTTGCGCAACATAATCCGAAAGTGTCAACTTGAAGGTACTGAAGACGGTGGAGAAATGCAAACATATCTGGAACAATTGCAAGATTATTTTCACTCAAGCACAGCTTCTTTAATTTTGATAAGCCATTGAAATGGGCTCTTGAAAGATAGGTTAAATGATTTCTGGACAAATCTAGTGCAAGAAGTTTGCCTAAATTGTAAAAACTGTTTTTCGCGATTGTCATCATGCTATTGGAACTAAGATTTAAAAAACAGAGGTCAAATAACTGAGAGAGGGAATCGTTCTGTAAATGGACAATTCGGTTAGCGGATAGATCTAGGTATCTCAGAACTATCTTCATTTCCGCGTCCCTTGAACGTGGGACATTAGACAAGTTGTTGTTGGCTAAGTGAAGATATTTGATTCGCATGGACAAACTGAAGGCCTGGAGTTGGTTGTTGCTAAGATCTTCGACGATTGCAGCGTGAATTCTAAAGTCATTAATTAAATCTCCGTAGGATGCATTAAACGTACTGACAGCCATAATGGTGATGTTTTCTGGGTTTGACAAATTCAAGACTTTGAATTGAAGGTGGTTGATCAATTCTGCGTTCCAATATTTTGGAACATTTCCCACTGAATTAAAATACGTGAGGAAATTGTAGTTTCCAATCATAGAGCAGTTTAGAATATCACATTCTAGTATCTCTACTTTGGTTAGCTCGTAAGACGTTTCAATGACAACCACATCTATTTTGCTATTCTGTAAGGATACCACTTCTAGAGTAGTTATGTTCTGTACAGTCAAAAATTCCATTGTACTGTTTTGGATCTGTAATTGGACTAAATTAGAGAATTTTAAAATACTGGTTATTTCTAGTGAGTTATTGATATTTTTCAAAGTGAGAGAGTTATAGATGGTATAGTCCACTGAATGGTTTAGGGTCTCGCAGACGATAGACAGGCCGTTACAGAAACATCCTTGTGGACATATGGGGTTACACTCACTCAAACAAGGGGAGGGAATGCACTGAAAAGAATGTGAGGGTAAGTTCTTTGTTAACGTATCTTGAACTTCATTATCTTCAGAAGTTGATTTTGACTGTGAACTATCACATCTACTGAGGAGTCGTGATTCATCTATAAAAATAGAAAAACATTACTCGAGATTGCAAGATTGGCATCAAATTTCTAAACTCACTGGATAATTCCATTAAAATAAGAGAGAGAGAGAGAGAGAGAGAGAGAGAGAGAGAGAGAGAGAGAGAGAGAGAGAGAGAGAGAGAGAGAGAGAGAGAGAGAGAGAGAGAGAGAGAGTATAATTAATACATTATTAATTATTATTAATTTTTTTTACCATATCCAAAACTTAAATGGATTTCCAAATAAAGACCAATCATTTACTTACTGCAGAACACTTCATCAGAACTGTCCACACACTCATGGCTGAGGTTGCAAATGACTGAAGGATGAACACATTCTCCACTTTTACATTCGAAGGAAGCATTGTCTGGACATCTATTAAAATAAGTAGGCATCGTGCCTTTCTGTTTTTCTTAAAACTGTTAATCTCAGCTAGTTCTTATCTGGTATATAGAATATCTGTGATAATTTCAGTTTGTTGTGGTGTTCTGATTTATTAATGTATTATATGTTTTAGACAGGACCACAATGTAAACGTGGAGGTTTTTATAAACTTAATTGTCAATTTCTGTTTAAATAAAGGTTCATATTATTAAAAACAAAATTATTGAAGGATGATCAAGTCGATAGAGATTTTGTTGAAGTTTTTCACATAATCTTGCATGATCCTTATGATTTTTTGTTGTCATCCTGCATTATTTCCGAATATCTTGATCCCATGGGTACCGGCTCCAAAGCCATACATATTGCAAACCTTCACCGGCAATGGTGCAGTTTCGAAATGCATGAAATATGCTCGAATAGATGATAAGCAATGAATAAACAACCAAACTGTTTTATTGATCATCATCATGTTGTTGGTTTCATGTAAAGGCAAAGATAACGAACAGTGATCAATCTAGTAACTCCTAAATAAAATACAAAAACAAGAGTTGGGCAATCACGGACCCCTGGACACACCAGAGGTGGGATCAGGTGCTTAGGAGGAGTAAGCATCCCCTGTTGACCGGTCACACCCGCCGTGAGCCCATAGTCTTGATCAGGTAAACGAACAGCTCCCCCAAAAATACTTAATACGTGTAATCATACGTCACGAATTATATTTTCTTACCCCAAGAAAACCCCTCCGTCATTTTCACACGAGAAATCAACACATAACCTGAAGACTCTGGGACATAAACTGCTCGTAATACAATCTGAAATTATAATTTAATAGACATGTGAATAGATAGCAGACTTTGAGGCCAGAATTTCTTCGATGATATGGGTTGAGGTTAACCTCTTGAAGTCCGAAGTGGAACACGCGTTCAAAATTGAATGGATTATGAAACAACATTTTTATATGTTTGAGGTTTCAGTTACTATGGGTCAACCAATACAATGAGTATCCAATGCATTTTGCCTTCTATATAACCATGTAAAGATACATGTATGTATATATATGCTTGGAGGCGATCCTTTGGATGATATGACAGCAGATGGTGACAAACAGTGTGGTGGGAGACAGGGAGAAAACAATAATAACAAGTTATAACTGTGTTGGGATACCTACACACATGTCCCCGAACACCTTCCTAAGTCCGAAATGATGACAGAGAAATATATTCAGTTCAGAAATAGACTTGGGATTCCGAACTCAACCTGAAAACAATATTTGGCTGAAATCCAACAAACTTTACCTTTAGCCCATTAGGAATGGCAGCCATTCTTGAGGTCTCAATAATACCCCTCTCCTTAAGCCAATACAAACTGTCTTATCAGGGTTATATTGGTTAAAATTAGAAAGTGTTTGTACAGGAATTTTAAATAGTCATTCAATGTTGTGATTTCAGTATAATTACATCAAGGGGCCATGGCTGCATTGACCAAGTGCCTTTTTTGTGGAATTTGGAACGCTGGCAAATGCGAAACGAGGGACAGTTATTTCTCGGCGGGTTTCTACTTTCACTACACGGGGTTAAGTCGATCAAAGCAATGTTTACATATGAAGCAAATAATCTTAGATAGAATAATGAACCTCATGACCACATTTGGCCTTCCATTGGAAAGGTTATGATTTATGCAAGAACTTTGATATATGTCTATACTGGGAACATTTGGGTCTCCGTTGACTGAGATGGGGGTCAAGAAATGGTAGGTGTTCATCCTTTTGCAGAAAATTTCCTCCAGGATGGAAGGTGCTCCGGGCATCTCGACCATTTCCAGGCAAGCAGCACAGTGATTCAGGGACCATGATAAAATTCTTTGTTGTGTCTATTTTCAATAAATAAAGAACATTAATTTATGAAAATGGTTGCCATGGTAACAACAAAGCGTGATTCCATTAAAACTGTCCTCTCTACAGTGAATTTTCATCCATATTCTCTGGTAGTTTGAGACTGAAGCACATTGGGGAATGAACTTAAAAAGAAATCTTATGCTAGATTGAATGGACCCCCCCAAATTCCAGCCAACAACAAACCCCAAAAATGATGTACAACAAATTTTATCATTTTATAATTTCAGTATGACTGTGCATTTTATGACAATTCGAAGCTGGAGGGTGGGTTTTGTATGTATGCTGGAATGGACTCAAATTAATCAAACTACCCTGCAATTAAACAAAGGTCACGACAGACCTCTGATTTTTGCGCTTTTCGGCCGGCCATTTGGAATCGGCGGTATTGGAACATTTCAAAAGTTGATTGCCATCTCGTAGTTACTCCTACTTCCCCAACAAAGTGTCTGAATTGAATCTGTTGAAGCACTAAGGCTGAGCTGTGCATAGCAATCACGCAATAGCAGTTCAGCACTAAAAGAGCTTATAATAAGAAAAACAAAAAAAAAACAAAAAAAAAAAATTCCCCGACACTACGTTTAGAAACATAATAATTGGTATTTGATGGTAGAGCTTTTTTCCACTAAATGCTCATAAAAACGCTTTACAATACATTATTCCCGGCAGACTTTGACCAATCAGAAGCCTTCTCAGTGTAAGCTGTTGTTAAGGTGCTAGATCGCTGTAATTCTGACGAATATCTCTAACTGCTGTAGCGAGATTTGTCACGGCCGAGGACTTCCAAGCCACGACTTCTAAATCAGGGAGTCTGACGCCTAACCATAGTCGCATTGACGCAACTAAAAAAATGATAATCAGCGAAAGAGATGAAGGAAAAAAAGACATGGAACTGGATGGACATGTGCTAAGGAAAGAACGCTGACAAATACTGATTAGGTTGTATCAGCGAAACAAAAGAAAGGTAATAAGGCCGCGACAAAAAGTCGAAACGCTGATCATAAACAGTGGCAAGTCAGAAAGGGTAAAAGGCCGCGACAAACGAAGTGATAACCTGATGATAAACCATGGTCAGGAAAGGTAAAAAGGCCGCACAAAAGTGATAACCTAGATGATAAACGTGGGTCAGAAAGGTAAAAGGCCGCGACAAAAAGTGATAAAAACCTGATGATAAACAGTGGTCAGAAGGTAAAAGGCCGCACGACAAAAAGTGATAACCTGTGATAACAGTGGGTCAGAAGGTAAAAGTGGCCGCGACAAAAAGTGATAACCTGATTGATAAAAGTGGGTCAGGGAAAGGTAAAAGCCGCGACACGAAAAAGTGATAACCTGAATGATAAACAACAACCAACCAAAAATAAAAAAATGTCAGAAAGGTAAAGCCGCGACAAAAAGTGATAACTGCCATGATAAAACAGTGGGTCAGCAAGAGCTAAAACCGGCGCGACAAAAAAGTGATAACCTGAGGATGAAACAGTGGGTCAGAAAGTAAAAGGCACGCGACAAAAAGTTGATAACTTGACTGTAAACGTGGGGTCAGAAAAAAGGCATTGCAGGATGAGAAGTAGCAGGACTATGAAGAGAAAGAGTGCAGCGCCTATGCCGGTAATATGCGTGACAGGTTTCGTGGCCAGCGACCTTATTGCGGCATTGTGTGACAGGACCATCGCGTTCCGTGGCCACGCGCCTATATGCGGCAATTGTGTGACAGACAATGCGGTATCGTGGCCAGCGGTCTTATTAAGACGTGAGCCTCGTGTCCGTATTATAGCATTCTGCGAATGAAAAAATAATCTTACTTGTGCTACTTCGACAAGACGTCCGCTTTAAATGAGAGGTAAAAACATCGCGGATCTTCTCGAATTGAGTCTTACATAAATCAAGGTCCCTGCTGACCGGGAAATGATATTAAACAATTCTAAAATCCATGTCACGCTTGACGAGTAGCTTGACGAACATCGTGCGATATGAGTTTACGTTTCTCAAAATAGGACTAAAAACCGAAAACAAAACTTGACTTCTGTTCCAGCGTCGACTTTTGTCAATCATGAGTGGAAAAGTAGAAAATTTACGTAAAAGTTTTTTCTGAACAGTTTTGTTTAGATACGGCTCTCTGTAGTCAGTGATGAAGGAGACCGTCAAAAAGGCAGCTTCGGTAATCCGGATGTTAACCAAATCTCTAGGGCCAAAGATTGTGAATTGTAGAGACTCACTAAATCAGCACGCCCAAAACAGCGGACCATCCGGAGTTTCAAAGGCATAGATGATCGGCGAAACATTTTTCGATTTTTCTGTAGATATATTTCGAAAAACGTGGTCAATATCGTAGACTCTGTGTGCAACATGGTACAGTATTTGTAAATTCCTGGATTAACGACATACAAAAGGTAACGTAGCAAGGAAAATGTCTAGAACTTCAATAATCTTGTCCAACTTAGTCTAAGATTTTAAGACTCATAATTACTTATTGTATGCTTTCCACTTTGTCCTACGGATTGGGACAGGGCCTCGTTCGTAAATAAAAAGCCAAAAATAGGTAACAGCGATCAATTTTGCAATCCCAGCAATAGAAAACAAACAAGACATATTAACTGTCGTTGGTCACTTTACTCTTCTCTCTCTCTCTCTCTCTCTCTTCTCTCTCTCTCTGTGTGTTCGCTCCTCTCTCTCTCTCTCTCTCTCTCTCTCTCTCTTCTTCATTTCATTGCTTTTTTACATCAATTATTTTTAACAAAATTGAACAAGAGAAAGAAGTATGCAGAACGTCATTAGATCCTAACCCACAAATCTTACTGAAATACTTTGAGTCGGATTCTCCATCTAAACAAAGCCATAGAGTCTCAAGTCTAAAATGACTCTTGGAGATTTTATCATATTAAATGGACCTTGTCAGACACTGCATATGGTTTACCCATCCTGGTATAACAAATTGTTTTATTTTAGCTGCTGAATACCTGCCGATCCAACAAAAATAGGAATCGAATTCACAGTCAGAGAACTGGAACATATAATATCTATAGAGGTATGAAGCACTGAAACAATAATGATCCGTTCGATAATATACTGTAAATCTTACAACAAATGCATCACCATCCACTGCTTTTACTTTCACATAAGCGATCCATCGGAGAAAAGTTCTGCAGAAGAATTCAAGGTTCAAACAGCGTCAGCTTATTGAACCAAATGATAGACAGGGCAAAGATAGTAAACCCAGTGGTCCCATGTTGTCGACAGGACAGGCGGTCAACAGACGACCTAACAATAGTCTCAATAATATATGAATTCAGAAAGCAAATCATGGATGGTATTATTAGTAGGTAAATGATTCGTTTGGTATGTGAACGGCGATATAAACGAAAGTGATCATCTGTAAGTGCCAAATGAACAAACAAACAAGAGTTGAGGCAAACACGGACCCTGGATGCACCCGAAGAGGATCAGGGCCTCAAGAGAGTAAGCAGTTCCCTGTTGACCGTCGCACCCCGTGAAGCCCATTGTACTTGACAGGTTAACGGAAGTAATTCGTAGTCAAATCAAGAGATGTGAAATTTTACCGGTAACCATCCAAAGCGTTTGCTCCAAAGTCAAAAAGTCAGTAAGAAGATATACCACATGATCTACAACTGAAGACATAAATCAAATAAACAACAACAATACAGATATCAAGTTATAAAATAAGAAGTTCATTATCATGACGGAGAATCCTTGCGCATTGATCCATGTGCATGCCACGTTGGCAACAATAGCTCAAGGAACATTGAACTGTTAGCCGTAAAATCTAAAACGTAATGTAATTTTTCGTAATTTAAGGTTTCTTTGACAATCACTTAAGCGCGGATTAAAATCAATTAGACATTGGCCTCATAATGGAATTTTTTTTCAATGGATCTGGTATGAATGACAATTATGGTATACATTTATAACAATGCTTACTACTTACCGTTAGTGCCCAATGATCTATACCTTAGAATCATTTCACCTGTCACGAGGATGATATCTGCTTCGGGAAATCCGGACTGATAAAGCAGACGCATATATATATCTATGTCCAAAATAAAAATTTTAAGTATCATGTATGTTTCTTCAAGAGTCTAATCACTAACTAGTAGCAGACTACACGGGAAGGCGGTAGAGTATCGTTGGAACATAGTGTAGTCCATTGTTCCTAGTCCTAAGTGTCCTTATCGAAGAAGCAGCTTTCCCGGTTCTACGCATTCAGTTTTAGTTTCCTTCTAGTAAATAATGAGTAACAGATCACCCTTGTCCATTTTATTCTCCAGATATATGTGTAAAGGCCGATCAAACAAGAATTTACTTAAAATCACCACATTTTGTGATGAAATCTCTACATTTCCCATATAGTTTTTTTTTTTTTTTTTTTTTGTTTTTTTTTATTTTTTTCGAACCACAGAAACTGAAGCCAGGGATACGATTCATGAAAACTCGAACCTTCTAATATCATGTTTTTACCGACAAAATATAGAAATTGGCCTGTTGGTCAATAGGACAATTTGGAATTCATGCACAAAAAGTGGTAATTTTGGGTAGCGAATTTTTGTACTTTCGTACCTTTCGTTGATGTTTGGGCGTCTTGGGAGATCTCAGGACTACACCACTGTAAAATTCTAAACAATGATTTACCACTGTCGATCAACTATTCAACATGAGATTATTCATACGAATTCTTAGAGCGCCTAACAGTTTTAACATTGTGCTCTCAAACGTATCACAATCAAAAAAACAATAAACAAAGTCGAGTGTAGGGAACAGACAGTCCGACGCTGAAGTATGGAATCAGGTCCATGGGGGAGGCATCCTCTGCTGACCGGTACACCGCCGTGAGCCCTGTAGTGATAACAGGTAAACGGGATTACCCGTCGTCAAATTCTAGTAGGAAGAATTGACAGTCTACAAAAGGTATGCAAACCACATATGATTAGTGCATAGAGTTTGCTATCCCTCTACAAGGTCATATAGCGACGCTTAGAATTTTGCGACAAATGATGGATTTAAAACGGAGATCTCTTAATAACCCGCTAATCGAACTTTTTTGTTTGTCTTGAGTCCTCGCTTAAAGTCATAATCTAACATGACTTTGCGTACTCTGTACTTCACAACTAGATACATAATTCATACAGTGTAGTGGTTCATATCATGAAAAGGAATTGCGATGCCAACGTAAAGTCATCACGCTTATCATTTAATTATGTAGTTAGTCTGCGTCTCTGCATAAGTCTGTTAATGAAAATATCCAAATATGTAAGCAGATATGTCAGTATCTCGTGTCCTTATGTCGAGTCGTTCGGGATATATATCAAATGGACAAATTGTGAAAATGATTAGATTGTTAATTGATAGCACTTCATCTGATACTACCTATATGTAAGGTTGAAGCGACGGACAAGTTTTTTGTTTTTTCCCGTAACAGTTTCTGAACAATTTCTGCTTTCATAGTGAATACAAAAAATATAGTCTGCCAATCAAGGGGCACAATTTAGTGCCCATAGGATACCTAGGATTCGTCTGGAAGCACCTGGGTTCTCCAAAGACTGCATATATATCTTTCTATAAGAAGACCCAAGCATGCTCATTTGTAGAGAAAATAGTTTGTTGAAACTTCAGTTTAATTTGACTATTCAAAAGACGCACACCAATTTTCACCCTTTGTAGGCCTGCTCTTTTCTTGATATCCATGCATTCTTTGAAGCAAAATATTAATTTTCTACCATCAAATGCGTGCTTTGTATGTAATGAAGGGTTTGAATGTTTTCAGGGAAAAGGCGGAGTTTTCTTAGAGAAGCGATGCCATCTAATTTTACAAAAAAAACCAGAACGTATATTTTCATAAAGAATGAAAAAGAATAGATAAAATAATTTCTTTACATAGTTGATATTGTAATGACGAATCCAAGACTTTAAAAGATGATAGTGATACGAATGAACTTGAAATACTACATACAAATTATTGAATATTATTCACGACAAAAATATTTAAATTTCACGGCTGTACTAATTCATAAAACGTTTTGTGGATACATAGATTTTTTTTTTAGAATTATAGAAGAATTAGGCAGTGAATAATGAATTGTGGGCTTAAGGACCCTCAATACACTAACGAATNAGTTTTTAATATATGGTACGGGACATTTACCACCAGGAAAAATATTTNTTTTTGACACAGAAAAAATTAAATCACATTGAGGTGTTCATATTAATTTTATCTAAGTAGTTTTTAATATATGGTACGGGACATTTACCACCAGGAAAAATATTTAGAGATAATGAAGTATTGATGAAAAGAAATCAATGAAAACAAAACATGCAAACAAAGAGTTCAGTTGACTTATCTTTACCTACGGACATGTTGCAAATGCTTGAACTGAATAAGAATTTGGTAATACACACAATATCACTGTATATTTCAATTCAGATCTAAGAACAGATAACTCTACCTGCTTAAAATCACTAGCTCTTTTGTGTGCAGTGTAGAGGGGGTCCTTAAAAAGAAAGAAAGGAAAAAGCTAATTTCAAATATCCAAGATTATTTTTTAATCAAAAGAAATTACAATGTTGACGTACTTTTGGCCTGGTTTATTACATAATATTATGCATATCATGCCTCTATAATTACAGTGGAATATGAACTATAAAATCCTTTATTATCAACATATCACATAATGTATTGTACTTATATAGATGGAAATGCATCAAATAATTAAAATAGTCTTCAACTTTCCATGGCAAATCAAACTCAACGCGAGATCCATCCACGAGCCATTCAGGAAAGTTTTGCACCATTGAACAACATAAACTAGCGATCAACGTCATGTTGCACATCGTTTTTATACACATTTTATACACTGATTTTGACTCCGGATTGCTCCATTTACCTGATCAAGACAATGGTCTCACGGCGGGTGTGACCGGTTGACAGGATATGCGTTCTCCTCTTAGGCACCTTATCCCAACTCTGGTGTGTCAAGGTGTCCGTGTTTGTCCAAATATTGTTTTGTATTCTATTTGAGACTTGTGAGATTGATCACATTTCGTTATCTTTAATTTAGTATATCGGTACGTTCTGTAGAAATGTTTTCTAAAAATAACTTTTGGAAAGAAATTGTTCTTGCTTTTTGTACGAGATGGACTTAATTGTGTGATTTTTACATCAAATGGAATTGTGTACTAAATAGAATACTAGTGGCAAATAACTCAGAATTCAAGTATGAATAATGTCAAATTACATCTTCATCAACTGTTATCTTTTCCAAAGCTACAGGAAATTATAGTTGAATTTTTTCCATCTAAAGAATATCTAAAACGGATACTATGAATATTAATATTAAAATATATAAATCAATAATAATAATAATACAAGAACGAGCTTGCTAGAAGACTCAGTTAACTTCAAAGCGATTTAAAAAAACTTGATAAATAATACAGTCTCCTGTTTCAAAGATTTTATCATGCACCTTCTACTCGGTAAGTTTGCCTTGTTAGTTT
>CAJDSM010032264.1:10013-20916 GCA_903981925.1 Ostrea lurida
TTCATGGTTCTGTAATCTCACTTGGAAGTCAACAGATGACGTTAAATTTTTTCCTGGCCATTAGAAACACCTTGGTCAAGGCATTGTAACATTAAAATTGGCAATCTAAAATTTGAATATTTTTAGTTCAAAACGTTTCCATGCCCTTTAACGTGTTACAAGACATCCCTTTTCTCACATTTCACCAGTGGTGAGACCGACTATACCCATGTGAGACAGCCATGTGAGATTTTTTCGATCTCGCACTGCTGCGACGTCATTTCATTGTGACGTCATATATTCCTATGATTTACGTTACACGGTGAAACAAAACTTTTATATTGTTTCGTTTAAATTTCAAAATTTGATTAAAGCTTTCTGGCGGACAGTCTTGATATTTTAGTTTACACATACTGTGTAAACCATTTTCGGGTATGCTCTTTCTGCCTGTCTATATAGTTTTTATTTTATTGTAAATTTCCTCAAAGCTCCCGATTTTACGCACTAATCAGTGAATAAAATGTGAGAAAAATAATCCTTCATTATTTACTCGTGTGGGATAGGAAAATTCCACCTCGTAAACAAGATTCGCTGTCTAGGACTCGGCTAAGCCTCGTCCTGTCCCCTCGGTGGAATTTCCCTATCCCACACTCGTACTAATGAAGGATTCTATTAGTATTTTATGATTTACACAAAGTTCAGGGTTCATGTCGATTCTAAAGGAATGAGGATATTCAAAAAAGTTGTCATTGCCATTAGATAGTCCCTTTTACACAAGAGTATTTGGGACTTACGAGATTGATCACTGTTCGTTATCTTTGCCTTTACATGCAAACGGGGCTTGTAAGTGTAGACATCCAATTTGTCATGCGTGACGTAATTTTCGGAAATGCTTACCTGGAATGCAGTTATAATACACTGTCATATAGTCGGACCTATCCAGAGCTGGATTGTAACAGCGATCCGTTCTGACGGCTCGGACTGGGTAGATGCACTCCCGGCGACCAGAACATAGTCTCTTCACAACAGTCTCTGTGTTGGAGTTATATGAAATGCAATCCCCGTATCCTCGTTGGCAGCAGGCCGGATCGGCGTTTCCTTCCGCTTGACAATCCGGCCTATTATTCGGATCCCTTGCTCCGAAGAATATTCTTTCGATTGCTATCTTATGGTTTTCCAAGCAGGTGATTTCTAAGTTTACACTGTTACAAGCACTGACCGACCTAATCTCACAATAATACTCTGAAATAGAAATTGTAAATATATATAGGCGAAGTTATCATTGTGTGAAATGTAACGATAATCCAAGAAAAAACCATATAACCAAAGTCGAGTGTAGGGCAACCCGGACCTCCGACAATAGCGAAGGCAGGATCAGGTGCCATGGAGGAGTAAGCATCCTCTGCTGACCGGTCACACCCACCGTGAGCCCTTAGTCGAAACAAAGCAAACGGGACCACCCGCCGTCAAACCCAGCAGTAAAACGACAGTCTAACACAGGGCAAAAAACAAACCAGTCAACACATGACTTAATGATCATTTGTAATCGCAAACAAAGTCATTATAGCGACCGTAACATTTACGAAATGATGACTTTAAACGAGATTCGTTATAACCCTGCAACATCAACTTTTTTGTTAGTAGTTAGCCTCGCTTTAAAAAGTCCTCATACGCATAGCATGCTCTTGTGTATCGAATCAACTGGGAGATATACACACCATAAGCAGGTGATAGTGGTATACATGTATTACTACATAGAAAGGGAAAGTTGACGATATTACAAAGTTAAAGTCATCACGCTTATCATATAATGTAGTTGTCTACCATTAAAGTCAATATGAAGGAAAATATCCAAATATAAAGCAGATATGTCTGATTCTATGGTGTTCTTTATTTCGAGTTCGTCGGGATATGTCAAATGGGCATAATTGTGAAAATTATGATTGTTAATTGATAGGACATAATCTGTATGCCTATTTGTAAGGTTGAAGGACACGGCAAGGTTTTTGTTTTTATCCCTAACAGTTTTTGAACAAATTCTGCTTCATATGAATATAAAAATAAGTCTGCCAATAAGAGGGCACATTTAGTGCCCATAGGAATTGTTGGAAGCACTGGTCTCCAAAACTACATAAATATATATCTATAGAAAACCCAAGCATGCTCTTATATTCTACTTCTGAGTACTTGTGTGGGCAATCAGAGTGTTTTCTAACAAAATATTCGTCTTTGTTTCCCAAAGACTAGAAATTCGTATTTTCATGTGCCTTTTTTTTTGTTTAAAAGGCAATTATCTATAATCTGATCAAGCCTAGATTTTAATTTATCGTGAGGAATCGTTGTATAAAGTGTGGAGAAATCATACGTATTGATGCAGTCAATTATAGAAAATTCTCTTGATTTTAGGTTTTCCAAAAGCTCTTTAGAATTTTTAAGAACCCACATCTGATTGACACCACATCTGGAATATGTAGTGGAACAGTATCTCTGAAGAGACTCTTTAATAGCTGTTAGTAGTTTAGTTAAAAGTAAATAATTTTGATTAATTCAGACAAAGTATCAAGCTCCTCTCCCTCAGATTTTGTCCAACGTTTGGAATTCATGATAGTTATGAAATTGTGTCGCCATTAAATGAGCGAGGTTCTCGGAATTTAGGACCTTTTTAAATAAGGGACTAAAGATCCTCATTTTGGACTATATTTATACCCCCCGTAATGATTTGACCAGCGGGACTATAATTAAAGGAGGAAGGGGAACATGTACACTTTGGAGCATTTCGTTGTAATTGTTCAATATCTAGGCACTGCAACGTCTGTTTGTAATTGAATAACTTAAATGCATTTATATGAAATACAAGGTAAAGTAAGGCGGAATACAGGACTGTACTTTTTATGGTTGAGTATGTTGTTATGTTGACAGCATCAATTCTTTGAGATCGGCTAAGTTTCTGGAGTTCACTCTCATCATTAATACGCGTTGGAACAAAGAGTCTGTGATAGGCAACATCCCCAATCATATTTCAATCAAGTATGTATTTGGGTGTTGAGGAATCCAAGAGCGCGCTAGCTTTAGCTTTTTTCTTGCAATTCATACAAAATTTTTAAAGGGACAGAGTAAAGTTTGGTGCGAATGTGATGTGGACCCGATGGTTTATTCACGTAAGGTAAAAGGGAGTCAAAGGAAACAACATGTATTATGGGTTTGTTGTACGAATGTGACAAAGTGGTAAAGTCTGCCTATTTGTATAGGTTAGTAGTTATTAGACTTTGGGTAACCAAACTTGATTAATTGATTGATTGATTGATTGAATAATTGTATATTATTTGATGTCCCGCTCGAGAATTTGCACTCATATGGACACGTCACCATTGCCGGAGATGGGTTGCAAAATGTAGGCCTTTGCTCGGCGCTTTGAGAATTCCATAGACAAATTATACGAATTTTTTATAATTATACTTTTAACAATCCTTTGCTAAAGAAGACTGAACCTTTCATGTATGAAGGTGAGAGGGGTGTTCTTCCATAAACAAATATTGTTCTGCAACGTAAATCAAAGGTTTTTGTAAGGGAGTGAATCTATAGTTTCTTGGTCTGTCCCAATATTTTCCCAGAGAGCTACATATTTGCAACTAGCTTGCGCATTGCCTTATAGATATAAAAAAAATAGTGCCCGTTTTTATTATGGGTAGGATCCTGCGGGGGCGTATAGACATTGACCTCTTAACCATGATGAGCGTCTGTGTTTACTGTTTAGTTCTTTAAAGCAGTCTGTAGTTATTCATAAACAATTCTAGTCTGATAATTCTGACAAAAGTCCACCACCTATACCTGTACATCTTACATAATTAGGTTAAACCTGTTGACAGCAGTGTTTTAATGTTATTCAAATAATAAATGATGTCTTTGGCTTGTTAAATGAAACTTCTTTTTTTTCTTTTGCAATGTATTAGACCTTCGTTTACCATAGAAAGATTTACATCTATGTGTTTCTGTATTTTGTTTAAATAGTACGTAAAATATAGAAACCTATCATTGAACAGCTGAAAAATCAACTGACTTTGACCTGTCTCCATATTTGGTAAAGATTTCCATCTTTGAAAGAAGATAAAAGGAATGACAAACTCTAAGCTCATAAAACAAACCATCGTATTAAACCATATTCTAAATTCAAATTAAAGGCAAAATATAAATAAAACGTATTTTCCAATAATTTCAACAATGCCGCAAAGCAGGTCGTGGAGTTTACGGAGTTGCGTATATTCACGTACGGACCGACTAACCTAACAACACGTAAATTGAAACAAAATGTGTCTTCTTATAGTTGCAAATGACAAGCAATGGATTTCAATAAATAGAATACACACAATGAATGTACATATTTTCGGAAGTTTTTAATGATTCGATATCTTTTCAAATTGTAATCAGACAAGTTTTACCGGTTCCGTTGGAAGCAATGCACGTAATACAGAACTACTTGAGAATGTAGTGCGTCTATTTCAACAGCTGGGAATTCCGATAGAAATAAAGTAGAATGGAAAAAACATAGATCCCGGTGACGCCATAAACAACATCACTTCCGGTAGTCATATACTTCTTTTTACATTCATCAAATAAAATAATATGAACATTTTTTTTTTGCATTAGCACATTTATATTGATGTAATTGCATCACGATATTTAAAGAGATAACTTGTTTTTCAATGTTTAAACACAATAATCGACATTCAAAGTCTAACAGGGATACCGGAAGTGGCGTTGTTCATAGCGAGAAAGACAAACTAGGAAATGAGCTGAAAAGTGGTCGCGAAAAACTGTCCTGTGTAGGATTATTTTTATGATAGATCAATAGTACAGATGTCAGAATTATTGAAACAGGAAGCACTTCGAGGTTGGTGACAATAAAGGCAGAATTTTAGATAACTAAGTGGTAAGTCGTCCAGGGAAGACATTTTTGGGCCTGCTACTTCTAATTTCATTTGAAAAATTACTCATCATTTAAAGTAAATCATGGCAAAAAAGTATATAATTATAATTTTTTTGTCAGAATTCGGTTCTGTTCAAGTTAACCAGAATGACAATGCATATTCTAACATGATGAATTAGATGAAAATGAGATATTGTTATGAGATGCCATTTGTGAGATTCTCTATAAATAAAGACATATTTAATTCAAGGTTCTCAGGCCCTCAGTCATTACTTTGTGACAAATTTGTTCATGTCAAAAAAATTAAAGTTACGTCAAACAGGAAGTGGACATGTGGGGCATATTGGAAACTACATTACACGATACAGTTGTCCATACTGATGCTCTGTGCCAATATATCAGGAAGCTGGCCTGTGTGGTTCCTGAGAAAAAATGTGACAGAAATTTTTCCATGTTAAAAATATCTAAGTCGCGTCAAACAGGAAGTGGACATGTGGCAAATTGGAAAACTGCGTTACACGATACTGTTGTCATACTGATGCTCTGTGCCAAAATCAGGAAGGCTGGCTTATGTGGTTTTCTGAGAAAAATGTAACAGAAAATTTTTGTACGCCGACGCCGACGACCGCCAGACGACTATTTAAAGTGATTCCTATATGTCGCCTCCGCTAACGCAGGCAGGCGATACAATAAGGGTGGCTTAGTAAAGACCCCTACTATCATTATTAGAGACAAAATTACCCGTTCCTGTAATGAGATCTATCCTCAGCCCTCAAGCCGTAGCGGTGAGGGTTCTTTAACGTGCCAACGCATGACGTGACACGCGACTTCCGGTTTTAATGTCATGCATGTCTAAAAGACCTTTGATACTCGCTTCTAAATGCCGAACGTTTAGCGAAGGAACAATCACTGTACATATTTCACGTCTTAGGTTTTACGCGACCATGGCACGAGCGGGCTCAAATTCACGTCCTCCCGATTGCGACGCGACCGCTCTAACCCAATCAATGGCACCAATATTGAAAGTAATGAACCAAGAAGTACTTCGGGATGGGTGACGATAAAAGCAGGCTTTTAAAACTATTTTGAATTGACGTTTTGAATAAAAATCCGTTTCATTCTTTGTGGTTTTTTAATAGGAGTGGTATAGTATAGACCACTACAAACATTAATACAAAACAAGAGAAATCAGCGATTGCAGACCTCCGCCGAGGTCACGTACATTACAGTCTTCTGAATCCAGGATCCGGATCTGAAACCGGATGGCCACCAAACTTTATTGGGGATCGACTTCCTTACACCAAGATACATCTGTGTACCAATTTTTAAAGCGATCAGACTATTAGGTTTTGCATGAAGTTACATTAAATTCATCTGGATCCGGATTGCCACCATTTAACTGGAACTTTCCATGGTGTATATATCTCGCAGTTGATTCGATACGCAAGAGCATGCTATGCGTATGCGGATTTTTTAAAACGAGGCCAACTACTAACAAAAAAGGTTATAACGAATGTCGTTTAAAGTCATCATTTCGCAAATTCTACGGTCGCTATAATGACCTTGTTTGCGATTACAAAGTATCACTAAGTCATATGTTGACTGATTTGTTTCATACCCTTTATTAGACTGTCATGCCCCTACTAGATTTGACTACGGGTAATCCCGTTTACTTTATTTCGACTACGGGCTCACGGCGGGTGTGACTGGTCAGCAGAGGATGCTTACTCCTCCATATGGCACCTGATCCTGCCTTCGCTTTTGTCGAAGGTCCGTGTTGCCCAACACTCGATTTTGTATGTGTTTTTTGGGGGGACTATGATTACGTTTAATACTTTGTTACTTCGCCATTTTATATACCAAGATACATAGATCTTTGTGTACAATTTCCAAAGCAATCTGACATGAAGTTGCTAACAGACAAAAACGCTGCCGATTTTATAATCTCCTTGGAGTAGATAATTACCGGTTTCCATGGTAAATATAACATTGAAAATCCAAGGTGGCGCGTGTATTTCAACCACAACGCATCAAAACATTTTCTCCATGATGTAGATTGTGACCACGTCATTTTCATGACGTAGCATTTAATGAAGGAAGTGATTGAGAGGTACAGCTGTTACAGTTGACTTAATTTGAGATGCATAGATTCTTTGTGCACCGTAATGATGTCTCAGTCGTCTGTCTGTCCATATAATGGTCATTAACCGGTACAATATATATACCCACCACACTACGAGATGAATTTAACAGAACAAGAAGATGGAACTCTGAGTGATGAGATAATTAAGCACAGATGGGGACCTATTATATTCGCTTGTATGTATTTGACCGTTTTCTGATACCATAAACAATAGTTTCATTACGTCTGCCAAACACATAATGTCTACATGTGTTATTTACCCGCGGCGAAAAAGTGATTAATCACGATGTGAACAAAATATCAGCTACACAGTTTTTGACGCTAAAAATAGAACATGTAAAAATGAACTAAAATTTCTTAGTTAATATGAAATTAAGATTCAATTCATTTTCAAAAACATACACGTAATTTGATAATGTATTTTTCAAGATTACTGCATGGAATACAATTTTGTTTCATATTTGAAAAATAACAATTCATCATGTATTGCGCGATCACAAGGATTATTTTAGAATTGCGCGATCACGGATTATTTTAGGGTCTGTAGAGGCCCATTCCTAATGCTAAAAAGGAAGTGTTTCCCCCAATTTTCATTTTAAAATTTAAAGGAAAAAACCCCCAAATTTAAACAGGATGATTATTGATTATTTATCTTCATCACAGGTCTACAAATTTCAATATTTGAAACAAATTGTGAAGTAAACCTAATTTCTTTTGTCTCTGCTTTTCTTAACGAGGTAAGCTTTGACCAAATTGAAAGTCCAAATTGGTTTTGATCTCTACTTCATTGTATGAAATATTTTCCCCAATTTCAAGCAAATGTCGCTAATTTTTCCAATTGGAAAGGTCATGGCCCCTGATATCAAGACCTAAAAATAATCCTTGATGACATACATGTACAGCATAAATCAATCAATGTTTGTGAACAATATAATATTTTTATATTCCTTTCTATGTTTATATAAATAGATAAAGAAAGTAAACAAATTAACACGGCTTCTAACGAACGGAAATTGAAATTTTGCCAATTCATTTAGAAGGCCCTCCCTCCCTTTTTTTCATCTAAGCCTTGGGATGTTAAGTGGGTGTTGTAAATAGTTAAGTAATTGCAGTCTTATCTTCGACTACACGCAATGCCAGTGCACAGCTAAAACTCTACTACACTAATGAGAAAATTTTGTAATGATAGCTTCTTCCAAAACGATTTCAGAATTTTAAGTTCGCTTCATGCACAAACGAGTTTGAATATTGAATGCAAATTACATGTAGTTGACGATTTCGTCATCTTTAAAAGTAATGAATAGAATTTGCACTTCGGCATAATTAACAGTTTTGCAACTACCTGTCTTATGACACAATTCTGATGAATGATGGGGAAATATTTCATTAACTATTTATCATTACTATTAATTAACTATTTATCATTACTATTATTTCATTCTTATTTCACACTTTTTTTTTTAATTTTGTTGTTTGTTTTAATATGCATCAGCTGTATAGAAATACCAGAAAATATTCATTGAATGTTACATGGGTGTCTATGCCATCGAGATTGATGATCAAAGGACATAACACTCAGACCCCGTTCTCGGGAAATATATAGGTCCTTTTCTCCCGTGAAGTTGAGCATTCGTTTCGAGAGCACGATTCCAATTCCGTGTAGCTCTCATAGAAGATCTAGAACTCTGAAATGTATGTAAAGAGAGTTCAGACGTAATGACTTTTTTTGTTTATTTGTTTGTTTGTTTGTTAGCGGGTAAGAATTATGAGGTCATGTGTCACGAAAGGACACATAGGCATTGTGTCTATCTTTGGTATCGCCTTGATATTTGTGATTTGCCGATATGATATTCTTTAAATTGAAACTTACTTATGTGCATGAAGTGGCAAATGCTGAAAAGGAAAAGTATAATGCTTGCTTCTGTGCTGTTTTCAAATTTAAAGTCTGTATTACGACACAAGCAAAGTTTTGTCTAAGGTTGAGCTTCGCACGTTATTCTGAGAAAAGGGAAGTGTGTAAAACTAATTAATCATTTAAAATAACATAATTTAAGGTTTGTTTTAGCTTCTACACGACCTTTTCAGTATTTTCCCTTTCAATATCATCAAGAGGATGTGTCTATCAATTGACCTATAATCATTAACAAAAGTCACTCTGGATTCAAAGTTGATTATATTAATACATGCTGTGTTTGCACTCATGAATATGAAATAATTTTTTGAAACATTCTACAGCTAGATTTGACTCTCTCTCTCTCTCTCTCTCTCTCTCTCTCTCTCTCTCTCTCTCTCTCTCTCTCTCTCTCTCTCTCTCTCTGAGTCGCACACCATAAGCCGTGAGTCGTCTGCTGAGATTGGATATTGGGTGGGTCTCGGCAGATCGCCGCGTGAGGCGGCGGCGGATTGGTGAACTTGCAGAAGCTACAACCCTGTTCCTGCCCTGTTTGTCTTGGATGGCGTAACATTTTTACAGACGTCGGCTAATAAGAGAAATGCTGATGTCGCCCTTTCCACCGTGCATATTAATTCAGTATGTTGGTATCACGTTTTTATTCCCTATCCATAATTACTATCATCACAGGAGCAAGGTATATTACATGTATCAACACAACAAGCACAATTCGTAAAATAACAGTTTTGTAAAGATCACATCTATATTCACATATGTTTAGTTTCGCAGTTGTTAGATTCTTAATTCAAACTTGCATCAATTGAAAGGAGAGAAAAAAATCTGTCAGTGAAGTTTTTAGTACCACTGTTTTTCGCAATGTTACTGGAGATAGTTCTGTCATATTGTTTGAGATAAGCTTGTTTTCTCTTAGCACATCGCGTATTTTCATATATATAGAATTTAACTTATCTGTTGTAAAAGTGAAACATATGCCAAAACATGCTAGATTTGCAACTGGAATCTCAGTGCCAGCTCTGACGTAATTGGGGGTAAAAAAAATTATAAAGCAAATCAAATTTTGGGGGAGTTTACTTACCTTGAAAATTTAGAGAAAATAGTAAAGACTCCAACACAATGAATAAGTATATACAAGACATCTTCTAAAAGTGAAGTTTTTCACCACAGGTAATGCACTTTGCCTAATTTTATGAGGGTGTTTTTCCGCATCGAGGGAATTTACAAAACTTGCGCTTGAACGCTAGGGCTATGAGCAATAGCGCTGCGCGTGGTAATAAAACAAGATGCTTTGCCTGAAACCTACGACACTTCACGTGCATTTTGAAGTGGTTATTGTATGTACATGATCAGAAGGAAACTTGCAAATCGTACATATATGTTGCATTTTATTATAAACTTCAGTTCAATTTTAAAATCAGACAGAATGCTCACATGGTATTTTGTTTGGTTTTATTATTTATTTTTTTTTTTTTTTTTTTTTTACAAATTTAGACAAAGACAAATACGCCATCACTTTAGATTATTTACGTTTTCAAACATATCCAACATTGATTTAATCAATATGAAGTTGAAATGTAAATTTTTTTTTTTTTTATTTTTTTTTTTTGGTATCCATATATTAGCTTCCGAGGAAACACGTACATTGAATCACATAAGCTCTCAATCTGTCAGAAGTCATTCGGCTGTAGCTATTACGTTAAAAACAAATAAAGCATCAATTAACTTATTTCTTATTTTTCAGAGAGAGAGAGAGAGGGAGGAGGGGGGGGGGTGTTTGAGCAGTCATACGCTGCTAGATCTTTGGGTTTCGCAGGATGTGGGTTCCACCCGGTTGATGGTAGAATATGTAATAAGCCATTTCTTCTGTAGGAAGAGGAAGATGATGGGGGGGGGGGGGGGGGGGGGGGGGGGTTAGGTCTGAGTTCCAACATTACCAAGATACCTAAAG
>CAJDSM010032265.1:7769-26910 GCA_903981925.1 Ostrea lurida
CGGGGGTGATTAGATCGCCGTTTGTACTTCAGTTAAACCTTCATATTCACGACTGTTTATTTCATGAAATCACCAAAGAGTGGACGGGGGCGGGGGGGGGGGGGGTGTCCGCCAATATATCATATTTTAAATGTGAAAAATAACTTAATATTCAATGCAACAATTAACGTGACATTTACTATGAACGTTGGCATATTAGACTATTTCTAACATAGTACACCGACTTCGGGCTGTGACTTGGACGCTGTGCGATTAGGTTTTTGGCCAATGGGTAGTATACAAAAGTTCGTGTTTCAACTATTTGTATACATACCATATCATACATGAATTAATACAAATTTTAATTTCCAATCTTTATTATTGAATTACAATAATGTTTACTGTTCCATGGGAGGCAACGGCAACATTAACTGCCTCTCCTATTTTACATACACACCCTCCACAGAGAGAGAGAGAGAGGAGAGAGAGAGAGAGAGAGAGAGAGAGAGAGAGAGAGAAATTGCGGCCGTCATATAAATTAAGTGGCGGGCCGCCACATAAATTTATCTGGCGGCCGCCAGATAATAAGTGGCGGACGCCACATAATTATGTGGCGAACGCCACCATAAATAAGTGGCGCCGCCATTTAAATTAAGTGGCGGCCGCCAGTTAATTTATATGCGGCCGCCAGATAGTAAGTGGCGGCCGCCAGATAATAAGTGGCAGCCGCCAGATAAATTAAGGCAGCCCCACATAAAATAATTAATTCAGTATCCTTGGCACCTACCGGCTTCCGTAAAATAGCAACGAATTCTGGCACTGTGTAAACTTTTATATTATAGTATAGGAAAATAATTATCCCGAAAATATATGTGTCTTACCCAGTTCCGTTTTGCCTTGTCCGCATTTCTGGTACGAGTTGTACTTCGCACCATTACCCTTAAAATTTTTTACGGTTTTCGTGTTTCAGATTGTTTGCAAAATGGCAAATATACAAGTATTTATTTATTATGTTTTATTATTCAGCAATGGAGAAGCAACTTTGTAAGGAACTAAACCAGGCTTTCTCTCAATACTGACCGGCGAGTGGATAGATGTTCCCGAGTCGTCCCGAGTAAAGTTGAAGAGAAAAATTCGAACTGGTATCGCATTCTCTTTTTTTCCCCATAATAATCACTGCAATACAATCGTTTAGTTAATGTTGACGGAGTTGGTTGCTGGTATTCCAAAAGTGTGCGAGTTCATTCAATATTTGCATTCTAAAACTAAATAATTTTCAGCGACACTACAGTCTTTATCTAGCTATATAGCTTTACAAGCTTGTACTTGTTCGTCATTTGGAAAATATAACAGTACTTTTGTCTTTCTGTCTTCATTAATATCAGTTTTCTATAGAAAACCGTTAATAGAATTTTTTTTTTTTTTTATTCCTTTGACAATTTTTACATTGTATTAATCTAAAAATAGGATTTCGTAAAAACATTGCGTACATGTATTGAATGTAAATGCATGTACAAAATGTACACTGTTAGTGTGTAATGGTACTTGTTTATTCGGACACGAATAACTTAAGTTCAATAATTTAAAAACCAGCATTTATTATATCTCAGTGTATTCTTTGTATAAAAAGAAATGCAGATAAACTAATTTTTTTGCCATATTACATGTGCCTCTTTCGTGTGACAAGTGTCTCTGCTATCTACTCTAGGGATAGAGTTCAATATTCAACGACAACATCGATTTCCCGCACAATCGGCAATGTGAACGTCAATACAAAGACCAGTGACATGTTCAACGTCACACATAATAATATATTCATGATCAATTATAAATCTAAATTGTTGCCGTGTTTGAGACTTTCAATACTTAAAAGAGTGAAGATTTTTTGTTTATGCCTATATGAAAATTGCATATGCGCGGTTTCTCTGCGCAGAAGCACGAAATTTCGAATTGGGTCCAGGGCTCGACATTAACGCTTGTCCGCTTGTCCGGTACCAGCAGAAACAATTTACGGACAAGTTAATATTGCCAGTATTGTCTGACTGGACAAGTGATATTTTTTAGGCATTATGTAGAAAGATGTCTCAAGAAGTATATATTAAAAATAAAACCAAGAAAATATTTGTCATTATCGATGATTTATATCGTATCTCAAAGTTGGACAAAGGCTGTGCGTCAAAAGGAGAACGCCGTCTAAATCGGGATCTAAGTTCATTAAAATTGTTCTACTTTCAATCTAAGGATTTTCGTTTCGGGCAACATCGCCTTGTCCTACACTTTTTGGCGCCACTACAGTTGCATCTTGTGAAGTCTTGTCCACCAAATTATATCGCAGTAAACCGTTTTTTCAGTGCGGATTTCGTCAGTGTTTATAAGGCGCGAAACCTTGCCTCGATAGACATCTCGACTTTGCTTGATTCAACCCTTAATTATGATTTTATGGGAGGTGGAGAAAGTGATTAAAAATGATTGTTTGACTGTATAGGTTGTTTTTATTTTTGTTTACTGAACAAGGACAGTTCGGTTTTTAATTTGGTACAGTTATATTGATAAGCATTATTATTAAAATGTTTATTTTATTTGTTTCTTTGGCCAAGCAAAATTTGTGTTCGGACAAGTAAATATCAAAGTCACTTGTCCGAATGGATAAGTGGGTAAAAAAGTTAATGTCAAGCCCTGGGGTCTGTCGTCGTTAAGGCGGATTTGAACAGGCTTTCCTTCTACCACAACTTTTCTTTGTCAAGTGACTTTCTGTTAAGTATTTATATTACAATATACCTTAGACCTAATCAGCTACCTTTTAGGATAAAACTGGGTCTTTAAAGTGTTTAAATATTTGATGTTTTGCAGCATGGGAAGTGCCGCAGCGTTTCTGAGTTTGAGAAGCTTAGCCGAGTCGGGGAGGGGACATATGGCATTGTGTGTAAGTGTTCTGAACATCTCACTGGACATGATGGCATTAGATATTGTTTTGCAATCAAACTAAACAAGTTGTATGTACATATATATACCAGGTCCATTTTGTTGTGTTATGTAATTTATCAAGGATGAAAAATATGATGGTGGACATCCTTTCAAGTCATTCCTGGAAAAAAGGATATCATTAACCTACCTCTTTTCTGTTTAACATATATTGCCTAGCTGGTTAGCACAGCAGGTAAAAATGTGACTGCCAGTCTGTAGATCGAGCTTGTAGGGGTTGTCTTTCCCAATATTATTTTCGAACCCCCCACCCCCACCCCAAAAAGAAAAGAAAAAAACCCTGTTTTTTCACTAAATGATGTAAATGTAGAATTTTTTCAAATTTCAAAATATTATTGCACAAATTCTCCATTTTTTATTTATAACAGTTTTCTCTGGTGTGACATGTCTCCTTATTTTTTCGTTGTTTACAGATAGAGCCAGGGATAAAAAGTCGGATACAATAGTGGCATTGAAGAAAATGAGAATGGAACGGGAAAAGAATGGTAGGAACTGAATACTGATTGGTTAATATGTGTAGGAATCTGATGTTGATTGGCTAATACATGTAGAATGTAATAATCAAAGGTTGATGGACCTTAAATTAATGGAGCTATAAAAGAATGACATGAGAGTTTAATGTTGATTGATCAATAATTAGGTCTAAAGTGTCTGAAAAACACAAGGGACTTTGGGATTGCTTTCTGTGTACGTCTCTGAATTCTGCATTATGCATAAAGCAATTCTTTTTCTCTGAATAAGTTTGATGTATGTACTGTAACACAGTTGGCAGAGTGTTTATTGTCGTTCTTGGCAAATGGTATGAGATTAATTTTGAAAAAAAGAGAGTTGTTTGCCTTGTATTTTGTTATTTATCTATTGTTTGAATTTTATCTGATATAATTGCAGGAATTCCTGTCAGTGGTTTACGAGAAATCAACATTTTGTTAAACCTGCGACATCATAACATAGTGGAACTTCAAGAGGTGGTAGTTGGAAAAAGTTTAGAAAGGTAAACACTGTAGAACATAAACAGTATGAACTCGACTATCTATTTAGCATAACACCACAACACACAAGTACATAGCATCTAGTTATAACCTTTCAATGGCAAGTGATAGGCATTCAACTGGTTAGAAGTGGTACCAAAATTTTTGACCTCCTGACCTTGAACTTTGACCTATTTTTCAAAAACTAAAACATTGGCCATATCTTTTGATAAGCAAGTGATAGACCTTTCATATTTCACATGCTTAATCTTTATGACAAATCCCCTTCCACTGGTGTGTGGAATCATTGTTTCACAAATGCATCTTGTTTCTTCTTGTGTAATTTAATACAATTGTATGCATATTTTGAAAGATGACAAATGTGGACAAAAGACTTCATACTGAGGCTTAAATGCAAATGAGACTCCCTGTATGGGCAGTGATACTCCGGTGACGGTTAAGACCCATGGGCCTCATGTTTCACTTGATATCTGTATCACAGTATCATTCCTTTGTTGAGTTAATATATAAGTTATGCTATCTTTCTTTGTTTATTTGATACCTGTACTATAGTATCTTATTTTGTTGATTTTATTGATTTGTTTATCTGATATCTGTATTTCGTCTGATATCTGCTATTTCTCTGATATCTGTATTTCTCTGATATCTGTATTTCAGTATCTTCCTGGTGATGGAGTATTGTGAGCAGGACCTGGCCTCATTGCTGGACAACATGTCTACTCCGTTTTCTGAGGCACAGGTGAGATACGATTGCCCCCTCCCCCCACTTTCAGTTTTCTATTTAATCAATATCACAATGTTCAGTACAGAAGCACATATTATATAATTTACGTAAGATTTAATCCAGTTTGTTAAGATAGTACATTTTCAAGAGGAAACAAAAACTACCTTAAACTTAAGAAAACAAGAATATTATTATGGGAGCTGGACTTGACTGTAGGTGAAGTGTATCATGCTGCAGCTATGTAAGGGACTGCGATATCTACATGAGAATTTTATAATTCACCGAGATCTGAAGGTGTCCAATCTTTTGATGACAGACAATGGCAGTGTTAAAATTGGTAAGTCCGACATCAGAGAACCAGTTTAATAGCTATATCAGAATGGGTACCATGACTATATGTTGGCAAGTCACCAGAGAACCAATTAAATAACTATCAAATTCAACTGCTGCCAAATGTTGAACGCCATCTGGAAAAACAAATAATCTCAAATTTACCCACATAAATTCAAATGAAGAACCACATCCTTTTCATATTAGGAAATGGTGAAAATAGGATGTTATTTTTTTTTCTATAAATCTTCTCAAGGACCATCCAAAACTTGAATTGAATCTTCCTGTTGTATTGAAGATTCAAGTTCACTCAAATCATGATCTCTGGGTTAAGTTGTGCCACAATAGAGGTTTAAAATTTTACATATTTGATACAAAATATAATTCCATATACCGTCACAAAACATTGGAAATTTTTTTAAATGTAGGAGTATATCCCTCATGCAAAGCTCTTACTAATTATTGGCTTGAGGTTTTAATAGAGTTTTTAAGGTTTTTTCTTTAAAATTCTTTTTTTTATTTTCCTTCGCTTTCCAAACTTTTAGGCTATATGTAGGAAGTATATATGTCAAAAAAGCAGAACTTTAGAAATATATTATTAAAAAAATATGATTTAAAAAAGATTCCAATAAATATGCACAAAATACCCTGGTAGATTTCAAGCAGGATCAACAGGTCACTTGATACTTTATCCATACAAAATATTTCACTATCATTTAAATCACCATCTTGTGACGTGTGTCATAAAAACTACAAGTCTTGGTGTAATGAGCTACCTGAAAAAACCTTTTCTTAAGAACCAAAAGGGCAAGCATCCTCAAGTACTAAAAATTAAATTTTCTTCTTGACCTTGGTCCTGGAAAGGCCATATTTGGGGTCTTATATTTATAGCAAAATTCTTTTAAAGTCATCTCAAAAACCTCAAGGGTATACATATATTCAACTTTATCAAATTACTATGGAAGCCTATGCAAATTCAAATTTGTTCACAACATGACCCCCTACTGGAAGAGCCACAATAAGACTTACTGTGGAATCATCATTGTTCATGGGGGACCAATGTTCGTGGATTTTGTGGGTCACTCTTACTCACCAATTCACGTCCCCACGAACATATTTTTTGTTTTCCTTTTGATCTTTATGAATATTATGCCGTTCGCATTATTTATCAATTACCCACGAAATTACGTCCCCACGAACCAGCAAAAATTTGGTTACCCACGAACATTGGCCCCCACGAATTAAAATGATTCCACAGTAAACGTTCATGTGAGGGAAGAATGCAACTACACTGGTGAATAATTTGCCTCATGGGACTCTTGTTTAGAGACTTGTGTTTAATATTAAATTGTATATCATGTGAGATCTATACCACCTCAAAAACTTCATGTCATTTGTGGTCATTTCAGCGGACTTTGGTTTGGCTAGGAAGTATGGCGTACCACAGAAAGCGATGACACCAACAGTGGTGACGCTGTGGTGAGTGAAGCTTTCACTTTATGTACATCAGCGAGACTAAACTGAATCTGCAATCAAAATTCCTAATTCTATAAAAAGCATCTTTGGGTGAAGGGGGTTGAAGTTTGTTCAAATGAAGGAACATGCTTCCTTGGCAAGAGATATGATCAAGAAAATGCAAAAATAGGGTAGTATCATTTAAAAATCTTCTCAGAACCACTGGGCCAAAAAAGTTGAAATTTACAAGAGAGCTTCCGGGCATAGGGGAGATTCAAGTTTGTGAAAATCATGTCCCTCCGGGAGTAAGATGTTGGCCACAATAGGGGATCAAAATGTTTGGCCTTCTTACCTTGACCTTGAAGTTTGACGTCCTTCTCAAAAACTTAACATTGCCCATAACTTTTGAATTGTATGTGATATGACTTATATTTCACATGTTTATTCCTTATGATAAGCCTTTTAACTGGTACCAAAATTTTTGACCTCCTGACCTTGATCTTGAAGTTGACCTACTTTTCAAAAACTTTAACATTGGCCATAACTTTTGAATGGTAAGTGATATATTTTTCATATTTCACATGCATAATCCTTTTGGCAAGCCCTTTTCAACTGGCATGTGGAATCCGGGGGCATCAGTGTTTCACAAACACATCTTGTTTTCTATGTGTGATGAAATACTGTATGTGTGTTTACTGTGATATAAGATATTTTTGTATGTGTGATGAAATATTCTGTTTGTTCTACCAGGTACAGATCACCAGAACTTTTGTTAGGAGTTAAGGAGCAGACAACAGCCATAGACATGTGGTAAGAGATTCAAAATATGAAGTATACAGACATGTGGTAAGAGATTCAAATAGGAAATATGTAGACATGTGGTAAGAGATTCAAATAGGTAGTGATACACCAAGTGGTAACGAGATCAAATAGGAAATATGTAGACATGTGGCAATACACAGGTCTGCTGGCTGTATCTTGTAATGCTGCCTATACTGGTAACATTGTCGTTATACACAGGTCTGCTATCTGTATTTGTCGTTGATACACAGGTCCTGCTATCAGTGTTGTGTCGTTTACACAGGTTGCTATCTGTGTTTGTTGTTTATACAAGGTCTGCTGGCTGTATTTTGTCATTACTACACAGGTCTGTTATCTGTGTTTTCTCAATATACACAGGTTCTGCTTATCTGTATTTGTCATTATAAACAACAGGTTGCTATCTGTAATTTTGGTCGTTATACACAGGTCTGCTATCTGTTTTGTCGTTATAACAACAAGGTCTGCTATCTGTGTTTGTCATTAATACACGAGGTTGCTGGCTGTTATTTGGTATTATACACAGGCTGCTGGCTGTATTTGTCGTTATACACAGGTCTGCTACTTGTATTTGTTCGTTATAACCACAGGTCTGCTGGCTGTATTTGTCGTTATACACAAGGTTTCTGCTATCAGTGTTTGTCGTTTATACAACAGGTCCTGACTTATTTGTATTATGTTCTGTTATACACAGTCTGTTTATCTGTGTTTTTCATTATACACAGGTCTGCTATTTTTGTCGTGTATTATAGTCTGTGACTTAATTGTCATTAGATAGTCACGCAAAGGTCGGTGCTTTTGATTTATGTGTTATTTTCATATAATACAGCACGGTGCTGTCTGTTTTTATTTCATTGCTTATCTGTTGTCGTTATACATTCACTGGTCTGCTGGCTGTATTCGTCACGTATTATAGCACGTCTGCTATAGTGTCTCGATCAGGGTCTGCTGCTGTATTGTCGTTAAAAGGTTTATCTTGCCGTTACTAACAGCATGGTCTGCTGGCCTGTATTGTCGTTTATATATCACAGGCTTCGCTTATCTGTATTTGTCTTATACAGGACAGGTCTGCTGTGCTGTATTTGTCGTTCTACACAAGGTTGCTTAGTCTGTATTTGTATTATAACATTCAGGTCTGTGGCTGCTATTTGTTCATTTACAAGTTTTCTGTTTATTTTTTCAATATCTATTCCCAGGTCTGCTGGCGACATAGTAGTAAGTTTGCGATTGTTATAGCCAGTTGTATCGATATTGTCGTTATCTAACTGTAAATTAAAGTCTGCTATCAGTGTTTGGTCGTTATACACAGGTTCTGCTTCGGTCTATGTCTTGTGATTTGTTGTTATACACAGGTCTTGCTGGCTGATTTGGTTTAAACACAGTTCTGCTACATACGTATGTTGGTCGTTATAACACACTTGGTCTGCTATCTGTGTTTGTCGTTATACGCAAGGTCTGGCTGTCTGTATTTGTCATTATTACACAGGTCTGCTGGCTGTATTTGTTTGTTATACCAGTCTGCAATCAAAGGTTTTCGTTACCTTGGTATGTATCAGTGTATTGTCGTTATACACCAGGTCATGCATGGTGTCTCGTTATTTAATCTGTCAGTTTTCGGTTTTGTCGTAAACACAGGTTCGCTGTCCTGTATTTGTCATGTTATTATTACACAGGTCTGCGGTGGCTGTATTTGTCTTATAGGCACAGGTATTGCTGGTTGTATTTTTATTTGTTGTACACAGGTCTGCTGGCTGTATTTGTTGTTATACACAGGTCTGACTAACAAGTGTTTGTCCCGTTTCGATACTTGTCTTTAAAGGTCTGACTATCTGTGTTCTGTCGTTATTACATCGGTCTGCGTGTACTGTATTATGTCCCGTTATATTCATCATAGGTCTGCTATCTGTGTTTTGTTCGTTAATACAGGTTGCTTTATTTCGTATACCGGTCTGCTTCTGTAATTTGTTGTTATTATTGAACGGTGCTCGCTTTGTACTTGATAGTATCACAAAAGGTCTGGCTGGCCTGTATTTTTTTGTTGTACACAGGCCTCTGCTGGCTGTAATTTGTTGTTATACACGGTCTGCTATCGTGGTTTGTCGTTATAGCAAGGTCTGCTTACTGTGTTATGGGTCGTTATACACTATGGTCTGCTATCTGGTGTTGCTCGTATAAACCACAGGTCGTATCCCTGGCTGTATTTTGTTACTTATACACAGGTTCTGTTAACTTGTGTTTTTCAGTAATACACAGGTCTGTCTGGCTGTATTGTTGTTTACGTCTGCTTAGTGTGTGTTATATTGTATGTATGTGTTACTAAACAGGTTCTGCTATAGTGTGTAACCAGGTTGTGGCTGTATTGTCGTTATAACACAGGTCTGGCTATCTGTGTTGCTATCACAGGTTGTGTCGTATTTCACCATCTGTTCTGTATTTTTTACCAGTTCGTGCTGTATTTGTCGTTATACACAGGTCTGACCTGCTGGGTATTTGTTCGTTATAGTATCACTAGGTCTGCCTAATCTGTGTTTGTTCGTTATAAATCATCTTGCAACAGCGCCCTTTAATGCTGTCTGGTATTTGTCGTCTGTATAAAAAATTCATCAAGTGTGTCTGACTGATCCTGTATTGATGTATAATTGTTTTTATAACATCAGGTCTGCTGGAAACTAGTATTTTTGATGTTCGTTATAGGCTATTTCGAGATCATGCTGAATCCTGTATTTGTCCCGTTTATAATAAAAAGATTAGTTACAACGTTTTTTGTCCGGATCAATTTTGAATTAGTTATTGTTTAAAAAAACTTAAATAAATGTATAATGGCTATTTTCCTAAATATCTTTAAAAATTTAGGTAAAATACCCAATATAACACACACGAGGTAAGACTATGCTGTACTTTGGTCGTCTATACCCACCTATTTTGGGAAATTAAAACTTAATCAGTCAGAGATCTGTCCTGTACTTTGTCGTTATACACAGGTCCTGACTACTGTATCTTATTATTTTGTCGTATCCAATATACAAGAACCAGGTCTGCTATCTGTATTATGTCGTTATAGGCAATAATTACACAGGTCTGCTATCTTATTTTGTGACTGTTATACACAGGTCTGCTGTCTGTACAGTCAGCTCTCGTTACAGGGTGGCATTCAATATGCCAGCAAATTCGCCTAACGGCAGAATTTTGTTGTAACAAATCTGCACACTATTTATTTCGCTTGATATAACGGCATATTCGCACTTCGGCACCAGCAGTACTTATCGGTAACAAATGTGCATTTTGACACTATATAAAATCCGATATAACGGCAGGTCTCGAGATTCTTCAACGACCCGTGTAAAAGACATTTGCTATCGGCAATATTTTCACACCTAAGATATTAGAAATAGAGAGAAAGGGGAATATGAGTGTATTTGTACCGTACTGAAAATAAATGCACTGTGAATGTTTACGGAGATTGCCATTACATATTGTGCTGATGATTAAACAAAGGGGAATAACTCGTGCCAGTAAAATAGGCATTTCATTACAACAGCAGATTCGTTACAACGGCAAAATGATGGGAAACAAACGTGGCCGTTGTACAAGAGCTGACTGTATTTGTCGTTATACACAGGTCTGCTGGCTGTATTTGTCGTTATACACAGGTCTGCTATCTGTATTTGTCGTTAACACAGGTCTGCTATCTGTATTGTCGTTATACACAGGTCTGCTGTCTGTATTTGTCGTTATACACAGGTCTGCTATCTGTATTTGTCGTTATACACAGGTCTGCTGGCTGGTATATTTGGCGAGTTGCTTGCCCATCGCCCTCTTCTGCCAGGGAGATCTGAAATCCACCAGATTGAGCTCATCATTGAAATGCTGGGGACACCTAATGACAATATTTGGCCGGTAATATCCTATGTTGCAAACGTACAAATCGTAGATCATTTAACAATAATTTCTAATTTACACATTTAATATTAATTGAAGACTTTAAATAAGTCTTGAGTATGAGTGGATTAATTTGGAGTCGCACTAAAAGATAATTTTCAGACAAATTGTCAGATAGAACATGAAGTATATTTACTATTTACATGTGTATGAAGTTTTCTAATTCTTTCATATTTTTTTATGTAAGCTTCAAATGAAAAGGTTGAACTGATAATAGTTTAAAGAAAATGGAAGTGAGCATACTGTATTGGATACTAACCATTCTGTTTGAAAGATTGAAGTCTGTATATATCCATTTTGTATATTGCTATGTCCCTTTGATGTGGTTGTTAACTAAAATTGACATTTACAACTTTTCTTTGGTAATCATTTCTGTCGTGAATTTAAAATTTTTATTTGTTTTTTTTTTTTTTTAGGGATTTTCAAAGTTGCCTGTGATGGAAACTCTGTCACTGAAGAAACAGCCGTAAGTTTTATAAGTACTTTAGATGTTTGAATAACTGTAAGCATCATCACTGAATGTGTAGTACATGTGCTGAGAACTGTAAATCTTGAAAATTGATGTGAAGACAGCAAAAGTCAAATGAAGTAATCTTAAAATGTTGTAAATATTACTTGATTATACTTTCATGTAAAATACTAGAATCTGATGGGCCAAGAAATATGTTTCCCTTTAAAAATAGAAAACACGCCCTCCAGGGTGATAGTACCATTATCTAGCACTTGACAGCGTGTGATATTTTGAAAATTTTTACATGCATCAAATTAATTGCCCGTACGGTTTACTGTAAATTGTTAAATGTCATTTGAGCATTGTGATAAACGCAAATACAATGTACCTGCATTGATATTCGAAAAATTTATTAAAAGTCAACAGATGATTACGACTAAATGGTTTGTTGTTTTTATAACATTCAGTATTATAAAACTAATATAGCTTGTAGTGAAAGGTAACATTGAAAATTTTCACCCCTCAAAAAAGCATTATCCAACCTCAGCAACACCTCGGCTGACAATAGTTTTCTCAGGTTGAAAATTTTCAATGTTTCCCTCAACTACATGCAATATTTATATAATATATCGCAGCATTCATCCCCAGTATTTATTGTGTACTGTTATTGATTCTTGATACTGTTCCTAGGTACAACAACATCAAACACACTTTTCCGTGGCTGACCGATTCAGGAGTGAGACTCCTTAACTTCCTGTTTATGTATGATCCGGCAAAAAGGTATGTACACCTGGTTTTACGATATTTTATTGTCATATTTGGGTATTCATAGTGGTGGGTTTTGCTCCTTTTAAGGGCATACGCAATGTACATTTCACAAAATTTTTTCTATCTCTAACATTGAAAACTTCCAATGATAATAAGAGTTACAGGAAATGCAAACACCATTCAATCCCTTCAGAATAATTTGATGATGTGAAAATATAATCATACAAAAACTGACAGTGTTTGTGTAGTTTGTATATGTACAGGAACTGAGGTGCATTGCATTTGCTTTTTTCAAAGAGAGGTAACTCAGAAAGCAGGTATGAATAATTGTACAAATTAAATTCTTCATCATCTGCGATCTTTTCCAAAACCCAGGTAATATAGTCTGATTATTTTCTCAAAGAATATCTAAATGTACTATGATTTTACATTAAGAATAGCTTTAAAAGTATATAAAGATATCGAAAGTTGCGTGTGACCTTAAGGGGGATTTTTGAAAGTGTGCATTTATGTATTAACTAATTATGATGTATTTGTAGGGCAACATTTATGTATTAACTAATTATGATGTATTTGTAGGGCAACTGCAGAAGACTGTTTAGATTTTTCATACTTCAAAGAACAACCATTCCGTAAGTATGCGACCTTGTTCTGGTAGATATATAGAGAGGTGAAGTATCAACTGTAAATTAATTCTACTAGTGCTTCATCTGAAGACCATCAAATCTTTGTATAATGAATTACTGCATATAATTAGGTGACATATAAACTTGATCTGGGCATTAAAGAGCATCAGCATAGTTTATGTCAGAACTCAAAGTTTGTTGCTGAATTGTATATACTGTTTACACAACATTTCTAGGTTATACAATGTCTAAACAAGACAAGTTTTATTGTATTTCATATTCCCATAGTCAGCAAAACATATAAAAACTCATTGTATATAATGAATTGACTGATAATGAGTTCAGTTGACTTGTTTCTGTTTATGTTGACTGTATTTCAGCATGTGACCCAGAGCTGATGCCATCGTTCCCACAGCACAGACTGAAGAGGAAATTAGCTCCAGTTGAGAAAGAAAAGTAAGACTAATGGCATTAAAACTACAGTCGAACCTCATTATCTCGAACTGGATGGGACCAATAAAAAAGTTCGAAATATCCATAAATTCGAGATATCGAGGGTAAAAATACTAAGAAAACAGGTGGTGGGGTCCTCCAAATCAGTTCGACATAACCATGGTATTCGAGATATCGAGATTCCACTGTAGCTTGAAGTAAAACTCTTTCATTTTCTTTATCAATTTTAACAAAAGCATAATATGTTGTATTTCCATGGCCTCAAATACATCAAGATGAGATGCCAGCATCTTCTCTCTTATAAAACATGTCCATTGATTGGTTGATATTTTTAACAGAGGGGAAGGAAGTAGTAAGCAAGCGGAGCCCAGTGATTCCCTTCTCTTGTCAGCGGTAAGTTACATCAACTTGATACGACTTCATTACTTCAGAGTTAATGCCTACACAGTGGTGATTCAACAATAGTTGCTGAACAAATCATACCTTGTTAAAGTAGACCTGGCAAATTTGACATACAGTCCCTGAAACGTTCTACTTTACCACACACACGGTGACCGCACGCTAAACGCACGGAGAACGCACGGTGACCGCAGCTGAACAATGAATGAAAAATGACTGACCGCACGCTGAGCGCACGGAAAAATGGTGAAGTAGAACGTTTCAGGGACTGTAGGATCCATACAACATACAATATCCACCTAAATTTTTACCTTATTAAAATTATTACCATGGTAAAACAAATCTTAATTTTAAAGTATTTAATTAATCTGTTACATTTAATTTGATAGTTATAAAATCCATGTTATTTATTAAAGCTTGTTTTGAAAAAGTGTAAACAATAATAATTATATGCAATACTGTTGATGATGAATTCCACATGGTTATCGATTGTAAAATTGGTCAGGTTTTCAACCACTAGTGCACAATGATCATATCACTTTAAAACATTTTGATGACACAAATTTGTTTTCAGTCAAAGAAGAGAAGATCAAAGGACTGAAAGAAAGTGATTGACAGGAAACAGAAAAGCCTGAGATAGACAGCTGAACCAAGCAATCAGAGGAATGTTTGTAACTGAGAAAGGAATGTGGTGGTTTCTAGTAATTGTGAAAACAATCAAGATTCCAGTGTATAGATACTACACCAACAGTCCCAATTCTAGGAAACACATTTTGCCACCCTCTGAAATCTTTATGTACTAAATATATCAGCGATGATGTGAAACAAGAAGCCATTTAATTCTCACAGTGATGATGTGTTTTGGAAATACCAGAAAATGTATAAACAGGTTAGTTATAATGCTAACCTCGTAATTCAAAAACTTGTGTAAATAGATGCAATAGACTGTGTTCATTTTGCTGACCATTTTAATTGTGTAAAATCATGTTATGTATTTAATACTAAATTTAGATTTTGCACTTCTGACTTACAGGCTCCAAGCCATGTTACAGATTGTATATGAACATGTATTTCAATGAATAAAATGCTATTGCTATTTCGATCCTAGATTCTAACACCTTGTCAAACAGAATATACTAGATATAGGCTGTGACCATTCCTTTGTCTAGCACCTGGCGTAATAATTGAAGGTCATGGATCTTTCCTTGACCTTCAAAAAATCTACAAAACTTGACTAAGCCAGAGTACACTGAAAAAAAAGTGGCTAATATTTCACAAATATGTACAATTCTACTGCCATAGAAGATCGCATGACTATGACGTTTATCCTCTTTCCATTTTATATATAACTGTCATGTTGTAGACGTCGTCTTTTGAGGCTTATCTCTCACTTGTTGTTTACATTTTGACCAGGCAGATTTCGTGGTTCGCATTTTTACCGTTTATGCATTTGATTTCCTTAAAAGAAATCAGTGTAATAAAATTCAGAAGATACAGATTATGCTACTCTATGAAATTAGGAAATTTAAGACTGTAACATCGGATGCCAGAGAGAGCCCTGCTAGTAGTATCTATCCCAGATAAACAAAATGATTATACACCTCCGGAAATGAAGTTCATGGGGGGTATACTGGAATCACACTATCTTCCTGTCAGTTTTTCCAGGATATCTTTAACACTGCTAACAGATATGATTAAAATTCTCTGCATACCTCATATGAATAATAAAGTTGTGCACCTGCCATTTTGATGGAGAGTTTTTAACATTCAAGGAAGTTAAGAGTTACTTTTTCCTATTTGAGGTTGATGTCATTGTCCAGAGTTTATCTTGAAAAACCAATATAAAACATATTTAATTCAAACTTTATGAATATAATCAAGTTGTGCATCTGTCATTTTTATTGTGAGAGTCTTTAACATTCAAGGTAGTCATGGAGATTTTTATTTTATAAGTGTTCTTTAAACTTTATGGAGTTGCAGTCATTTTCTGTTCTTTTATTGAGACTACTGCATTAATTTAGGAAGCGGTATAATGGACTCATCAGTCTCCAATCAATTTGCCTGTCTGCCCATTTGTCTGTACAAATGAAGATGTGCCTTTCACTGGATCATGTTTGTTGAATAGTTATCCACAAAATGGTATTCAGAAGTTACATCTTTTAAAAACACAAGTCAAACCTCGTATATCTCAAACTCGATGAGACTGAGAAAAAACTTCAAGATCCGAGGATTTGAGATATTGAGGGTAAATTACTTAAAGAATTAGTAGTTTGGACTCCTAAACCACTTCAATGTAGCCATGGTATTCGAGATATCAGTGTTTGAGATAATGGAGTTCCATTGTATTCAGAGTAATGCTTTACTGCAGAATATTTGTTCTTGCATTTACAGTAATTGCTCTCTAGAAAAGAAAATTCTTCTTCATGCTGAAAGGATGTGTTTATTATTCAATCAGCACAAATTCAATCCATTGTGCCCTGTGGGGAATATAAGTCCTCTAGTCTACCCATGTAAATGTACAGAAGCTGCATTTCACATTGTGCATCTGGAGCAAACTAAAGGAAGCACAATTAAAAAGAGCTACAAAAATATAGTCTCTACCTTGTTTTCAACCTGATTTGGACTATTTGACCCCTCAACAAGGAAGATGTAAGGAACTTTTTTCTACGAAAAAAATGTCGAATTTCTGTAGTGGATTTGGTTTAGAATAGTACCCGAATCCATCAGACTGACAAGTCTCTTATTATCAGAATGATACATGCTATATCTAGAGAAGAAGACATTATGTGATGTGTTTATTCATAGAGCACATAACTGATTATAAGACACACAAGATGAATAAGAATATGACTAAGATGAATTAAGAATATGGCACTGTACAGTATATATGTTAAAAAAAAAAATACAACAAGTAAAAATATGTGGGTCTCCCCACCCCAATGTAGAAGCATTGAAAAGTGTAAACTTTAAATTTCTATAATGATGGTGAAAAATTGGGGATACCAGTATATAAAGTTTGATAATCTGTCGAGCAAAGACTTCTCAAAAATATTTCCTACTGTCCAGAGTAGTTTGACCCTGACCTTTGACCTTGTGATTTCAAAATCAATAGGGGCGACTTCAGTTCGTACCCGAGTTTAGTAGGGTAAATATTACAAACTTTTTTTTTACTCCCTTGTATATCCGGGTTAGAATAGGTCCCAGCATCCCCTTGTGTGTGAAGAGCGAATGAATGGGGCGGTCATATCGGATGAGACCGGAAAAACCGAGTCCCGTGTCACAGCAGGTTGTCACGAAAAAGATCCTTCCCTGTCAAAGGCCCTGAGTGCCGAGCATAGACCTAAATTTTGCAGCCCTTCATCGGCATTGGTGATGTCTCATATGAGTGAAATATTCTCGAGTGGGACGTAAAACAAGAAATATCAATCAATCCAACCAATACACATCCATCGTTTGAAACTGACACATGCGCAGTGCCATAGACAAACCACTATTACACCATATGCTTACTTATACTAACCCTTGTAAAAGGCAGGGTTAGTCGAATAGAGTTCAAAGGTCACAATACATCACTAATGAGTTGAAACTCTCTGTTCGGTTACAACTCTGGGTAGCTCGAGTTTGTACTAGGGTACGAACAGAAGTCCCTAGGTTTGATGTTTGCCAAGCAAAGTAGTTTTTCTCAAAAAAAGGAACAGTCAACATTTGGTCAACCACCTGATAGAGAGACAGACAGATGCAGACTAATGTGTCCTCTTTCAAAAAGGGGAGGGGGGAGGCTTAAAAAATCACGAAAATAGTCCACTGGCTATAAAGATGGATTAAAAAAAATATGAAAATTTGACAGCCATCCAGATTATTAGCGTTAAAATTTAAGCCTGGTGAATTGATTATAAATAGTTGCAGCATTAAATAACATAATGTTTGTAATCTCATTCGGTAACAAAAATCAGTCCAGACTTAGAGCTGGTTGTCCTCGATCCCCTGAGGTGGGGCCCGCGGTGGGGGTTTCTTTGGTTGACGGAATGATTTGAGTTCTTTTTTGGGTTCCTCTTCTGTTTTTTCTTCCAGTCCTACTGGCTTCCATTGCTCGCCTTTAAATGCTGCCTACAAAAGGACAATAATTTTATCAAAACCACACCTTTAAAGAAATGGATCTTGTTGAAACACTGACAAACTGTTTTTAGACTATTTTTAGATATTGGCCAAACTTTGAGGTTCAAAAAGGGGTACATCTCCAAGAAAAAAAGCAAATTAGAATGCAGATCTACATTGCATGTCCTTATTGACTACAAAGTTGAGAAGTTTCAGAGGAGATGGACTGAAAAATGGACCTCTGGATACACCAGAGGTGGGATCAGGGGCCTGGGAGGAGTAAGCATCCCCTGTAGACCGATCACACCCGCCATGAACCCTATATCTCTTGATATGTAAATCAGTGAAAAAGAGAAATTTGCAATTGAGATCATTGTGTTAAGATTGGCCTACCAATAAGTATGAAAAATGTCAGTTAGCATTTATTCTAATGACAGATTGAATTTACTAATTTCAATGATCATAGAGTTTGCAAAATGTTGATTTAAACAAGACTTTTGAAACTCCTGCAATATTAACTTATTTACGCATAGTCTGCCTCTACTGATCATACACAGAACATGCTCTCATGTACTAAATCAGTTGAGAGGCATAACAACCATTTGCAGAAGCTGTTGTCACCCTTGAGTTAAATTGTTAGTTTGCTGTAAACATTTATGTCAATAAAATAAGATATATCATGCATGTAAATAGAAGGTAAATCATCCTGAGTCCAGATACTGACTTATCACCAGATAAATTGTGCTGAGTTCAAATACTTACCACCAGATAAATCATGCTGGTGACAAACAGACAGAGTCCACCCATGATGGTGGCAAGAATGAAACACAACGGAACACATAATCTGAAAAGAAAAACTTCATCACTTCAATCATGCATGTACTGTAGCTCAATTACAGAATAGAATAGAATAGATTTTATTAAACCAATTTAGGGCCCATAAGGGCATACAAGTCAGGAGTTACATATAAAAGAAGAAAATCAAGACTGATAGTAACAATTACAGATAAAGACAAATTGAACATATATAATAGTAATAATAAATTACATGTAAGTGAAATTCACAGCATATCATTTAACCATTAACAGTACTAACTAAATTCTTAAGGAGGCTCATTACATAAAAATTTTA
>CAJDSM010032267.1:0-12323 GCA_903981925.1 Ostrea lurida
AATTAAAAAGAGAGAGAGAATTGGTATGATGTAGATATGGTATATATAGATATTGAATACGATAATGGTAGATATGATATTATAGATATGGTAGATACGGTATATAAACGATATATGATCTAATATGATATGGTTTTATATGATACAATATATTCGATATGGTATTGATAGTGAACAATAATTATATGCATAGGGTGTATAGCAATAATGGTATGATACAATATTATCTACAATGTGGAAGAAACAATATGTACGGGAATATGTGTGATGATACAATAAGGTTAATGAATACGAAATTTATGATACAATGATGGGTATGATAAAATATTTAGTTTGATAGGTTATGAGGTTTACAATATGCAAGAGGCGATAGTGGTATGAGTATACGTATTGTTATAATAATGATGATGTATACGCGAGTATGTAGTGTTAATGGGTAGTATAGTAATATGTCAATAATATTCCTATGTTATTAAGGTAATGTCAAATGATAGTCATATAATTAAATAATATGAAGGTTATATCTATATTATTATCACTATAATTATAATAGATAATTATAATTGTATTTACATATATATAATAGATGTGTATATTAGGTATATTAAGTTATGAAAATTTTTTTAGTATTGGTGGTAATTGATAAAGTGTTATGAGGATTGAAATCTGTTTGGGCTAATATAGAAGCATAAATATAATAATGGATGCCATATAAGAGGTGTTAGCTCCGGGTCGAGGTGAGCTTTGTAATCTTTGATTACCAATGTTTTGGGGCTAGGTTGGGGTCACAATGTGGAGTTAAGATTTTTGATAGGAATAAATATTGATGAAAAATCTTTTAAAATTACAATAACTGAACAACAGCAGGACAAAGATGACTCTCAGGTGAGCGATGGGGCCCATGGGCCTCTTGTTTTCATCACCACAAGGAACTTGTCATTAATGAAGTGTCACAGGTTGCTTTTTTCCAGAGCAGGTTTCACTCAGGAAGTGAATGTGTTCTTGACTAACTATTCAGTGCAGATAAAATAGATACCCTAGTTTGGATGAACCCCACTGGAGCAGTCATAGTCAGAAGGACTTGAATTTGAATGGATATTTGATAAGAAGTAAATATGCAGAAATGTAGATGATTTGGGTCAAACCAAAAAAGTTATGGTCCTTGTTTTTTATGCTTATATTGAATGAAGACAATTTTAATCATGCAAAATTAAAGTTTTGCCTCCCCCCCCCCCCAAAAAAAAAAAGAAGAAAAGGGAGCAAGAATGAATTTTCAGAATTTGATTAATGATACATGACTAAGTTTTATTTTATTTTCATCTTCATCTTTGAAGTGATATGGTCCTCTATGGTCACACACTTGTTTTATAATTAAAATAAAGAATTTAGACACACATAAAAATTCTCCCAAAACTTCTTCGGGCCATTGAAGGACAAAGGCTAGGATGAACTTTGTTAATAGTTCACAAGATCAAATGGCATAGTGACTGCAGTGGCCACATTAATTATATGGCATTTTTCTCTTATTTGATAACCTCAACAAGGATCAATGCATTTATGACAGCCTTTAAGATAACTGATGACCAGAATTTCAGTAAATTTACCTCCAGTTGACCTTTAAAAGGTGTGGAAATTTGGTTCAATCCTTTTTTTAAAGAAAAAAAATATCGCTGTGAAGACTGCAATTGTTTTCGTGAGAGAGCATGTTATAATGGTTTTATAATTATTTGGTGGATAAAGGCCTGCCAGTATTGAGTGGCTGGGTCATTCCAGGATAAATGAGCTCATTTACAATTCAATAAGGTCTGTACATGCACACAGCTAGCTTTTACTAGTGAAGTTATTTCTGTTTTGGCCAGGCCAATTAACCATTATGTTAATCAAAGACGGCCATACTTTATCCTTGTCTTTGGCTATCACTTCTAATAAAGAAAATAATGCATTTAAATATGAATATATTGCAGTAGTATGTTCTGTAGCAAACAAAAAATCATATTCCGCTTAGTTTGGTTGCAAAGGCCTATTGCATTTTGTCACATGATCTGTGTTGAGTTTAATACAAAAGTTACGAGCTGCAAAGCCACCTTCTTTGAACATTAATGGACAGCTTTGTCACACAAGAGCTCTGATATTAAATGATAAATTTGGGTTGACCATGACTTTAGAGATTAATTTAACAGGTCCACAACCTCAGGCCACAAACAAGAAATAATGAAGTATTGTATGTATCAACATAAAGGTGAAGGAAAAATATAAAATAGGACTTTGGTCAGTTTGAGGGAAACGGTCAGTTTGAGGGGAACGGTGATCAGTCGAGAAGATCACTCAATCAGTCAAGAGGACTGTTTGTATTAATATCTATTCATGGTGTTGATGAAAAAATGTGGAAACTTGTGAAATAGCACATGTTTTCCTGATGAAGGCAGTGTCTATAAAGATGGCAATAACAAGTGTTGGGAACATGGATTATGCCCCAGCCATAAGTTGGCTGGAGGGGGGGGGAGGGCATACCGTATAAGTGTTGCACCAGTCTTTTTTGTTTCCATCATTATCTCTGCAACGTTTGAACACATTCAACTCAAATTGATACATGATACGTCACAGGAATATGCAGGTCAAGTTCGAAGATGGTCATGGTCCGATTGATTTTTTGCCAGAGTTAGCCCTCTTGAACTTGGGACAAGAAAAAAATCAGAAATTTTTCGTTTTCCGTGAACACATTCAACTCAAATTTGATACATGGATACATCCAGGACATATGCAGAGTCAACTTCGAAGTGGTCATGGTCCACAATGATTTTTGCCAGAGTTAGCCCTCTTGACACTTAGAAAAAAATCCTAAAAATTTTCAGTTTCCGTTCATTATTACTCTGCAACAGTTGCACACGATTCAACTCAAATTTGATATATGGATACGCCACAGTTCATGCATTTGAAAAACTTTCAATTTCACCTTTTTAAATTACGAATTTCCTTCATTAAGACTTCACGTAGGCGGGGGCATTCGTGTTGCACCGACAACATCTAGTTTAATAGACTGTCTATAGAAATCATTGAAGTTATATTGTATAATTTTCTTGTTTATCATAGATCCTAAAATGTTATGACAAATTATACTGTTCACTTATGACTAGAAGTAAAGTTACATTTTTATCAGTCTAACTAATAGTTATGATGAAGGCAAGCAAACATCGGACACAACATATTATGTCACAGACACCATATTCTACAAACACCATGCTTACCGTATTATCCATAACAACGGAAATGATGCAGCAATTAGGTTCATTAGGGAGCTTTTGTCTTTGATAATTGGGAAAAAATTATTTTTCAACTAATTTGTGAACTGAAAATTGTGACAAATAAATGCCACTAAAAAGTCAAGTATTTATAAACTGGGCTGTAATGACTTGTCATTATATTGCTACAGGAAATCACAAATTTGTAATAGATATTTTAATTCAACTCCGTAGAACCATATATGAAAATCAATTGTGTGATGTACAGTGAAAAAAAATTACGCTTGTGAAAATATCTTTCTCTTCATAGAAATGAAGATGAGAAGAGGGTCAACTAGAATGACCAAACAGTAAAGGGGAATTTGAAACGGTAAGTAGAGCAAGTTTTATATATTTATTAAAACTGTACTGGGTCTAAATGCAATGCTTTGATTTGCTTAACACCAGTAATGCTTTCATTTTATATATTTTCTATTTAACTGAACCAATGTCAGCAAAAGTTATTTTTATCCCCCTTTTTACCCCCCCCCCCTGAAAAAAGGGTATATTGGTGTGCATCTGTTGGTTGGTAGACCAAGTGATGTCCACTCAATATCTTAAGAATCTTTTGCTTCACAAGCACTTAACTTGTTATACTGGTTTCCTCCCAAAAAGATGACCCCCTTTTGATGTCAGAGGTCAAGGATCAATCTACTTTGGCCATAAGGAAGATGTTTTGCCTGTTCAAAATCTCATGATCATCAAACTTGGTACACTCTTGCACTCCAAAAATGTACGTGTAGATCCCCCCCCCCCACCCCCCCCCCCCGACCCCCCCCCCCCTCCTCTATCCAAAATGGTCAAAATCTTTTATGGTATCATGACTGTTTTTCATTTTGAATTTTAAAAAATCAAATTGATTCACACTGAATGCAAAAGAAATACTGCCTATTATCTTGGAAACCCTTTGCATGATAGAAATCATACTTGGTGTTGTGATTGCTAGTGTTGAAACAATTGTCACCGAAAAAGATCTCTAAAGATTGCATGTCAGCAACTATCAATAGTAAATGCTTGCAATTAATTGTCATTGATGGACTTTTCATAAAAAATAAATATAAACAAACAAGCATGAATGCAAAACCATGTCAAGTGCAGAGTCAGCTTGTGATTTGTATTCTCTCCCTGGGACCCCCAGATTCTTGGGGGTTTGGAGATTTTCTGTGGATAGTAGAAGACAGGGGAGGGTCCCCCAATCAAGAAAAACCAATGGTCATCTGCAAACTTTGCAAACAAATGTGAAACTAAAACCATCATAGTCTGACTCTAATAGTATAAAAAACCAAAATCTAGAATAAATTAAAACAATTAAAATAACAAGTAATGAAATACATTGTATCAGGGTAATTTTTGAAAACAGATTTAATTGTCTTATTAGGGCCCTGCGAACTATTGGTGGAAGCCTTTCTGTCCATCCATCTCCATCAATTTTCACGTGATAACTCGATTGGACTTGCACCAATTAACTTTAGGACAGTGCAAATATGCATTGAGGTCAACTCCCTTTCAATTTTTTTTAAAATTTCTGATATTACATTTTAGAATTATGGAACTTTATTCATGAAAAAGGGTGTTATTTAGTTTTCACACAATAACTGAAAAACACTTTCACTAATCAGATTGAACCTTTGGGAAAGTGTATATTTCCACAGAGGTAAGCTCCCTTTTGATTTTTGAAAATTTGATGTTTTGGAACTCTATTCATTAAAAAAGGGGGGAGGGAGGGAGGTAACTCAAAAATGTTTGCAGCATTTTACTTGAAAGTTTTGGATACCGTTAGGATTTTTATTCCCTTGAAACTAGTTATGGGAAGGATATAGCATCACTGCCATGCGGATGTGTTTGTGTCCAAAACATTGTGAACAGGTATTCATCAGAGTATCATCAAACCTTCTTAAAATGTTGTCCATGAAGAGAGGATAAATCTTATTGAATTTCGAGGTCAAGGGTAAAAGGTCAAGGCCACTATTAGCTATTGCCTCAAAATGTTGTTAACATGGTAGAAGCAAGGGCATTCATTTGAGGATCATAACCTTCCACAGATGTTGCTTATGGAGAGATTTTCAAGGTTAAGGGTCAAAAGTCTACGGTCACTATCGACTATAGCCTAAAAATCTTGTTAAATTTTCTGACAGAACCATAAACTCCAGGATCTTATAACTTGGTACATATGATCACCATGGTGAGAGAAAGAAGCCTGTTACTTTTCAAGGTCAAAGGTCGAGGTTGTAGTATCACTTAGAAAAACATTGGCAGGATACAGACTGAACCATAAGCTCAGGATCTTAATGATTACCATATAAGAGGAGATGCCTATTGTTTTTAGCTTCACCTGAGCACGAAGCTCAATAGCTTTTTACGTATCGCCTTTTGATCCGTCGTCTGTCCGTCTTCCGTCCGTCCGTCCGTCCGTTCTGCTGTTTAACTTTTGACATTTTCGACTTCTTCTCAACAACCGCTGGGCCAGATTCAAACCAAACTTGACACATATCCTTGGTAAAGGGCTTTCAAGTTTGTTCAAAAATGAAGACCAGGCCCTCATCAAAGGGGAGATATCACGAAAATGAGAAAATAAGAGGTGGTGTCATTTAAAATCTTCTTCTCAAAACCACTGAGGCAGAAAAGCTTAAAATTTATAATGGAAGCTACTAGATATAGTGGAATTCAAGTTTGTTCAAATCATGGACCCCGAGAGGTACAGATGGGAAAGGCCACACACTAGCGGATCAAAGTTATGAGCATGTGGATTAATTAGGAAATCTTATAAAATCTATCTTCAAGAACCACTGGCCAGCAAGGCTGAAAATTTATATGCGAGCTTCCTAATAGAGGGAGATCCAGATTGTTCAAAATCATATGACCCAAGGAGTACGATGGGGCCAACAATCAGGGGAATTCAAAGTTTTTACTATGATTATATAGGGAAAATCTTTAAAATCTTTCTCAAGAACCCACTGGCCCAGGAAAGCTGAAATTTAATGAAGCATTCCTGAAATGGTAGAGGTAGATTTCAAAGTTTTGTTCAAATCATGACCCCGGCCGGGGTACGTATCTAGGCCCCATAGGATCAAAGTTACATATGATTATATATGGAAAAAATCTTCTTCACAAGAACCACTGGGCCAGGAAAGCTGAAATTTATATGGTAGAGCTTCACTGATAGTAGAGGAGATTCAAGTTTGTTCAAATCTCATGAACCCCTGGGGTACGATGGGGCCCCAACATAGAGGGATCAAAGCTTTTACAATGCAATACACTGATATATAGAGAAATTCTTTAAAAATCTTTTTCATTGAACCAGAACAGTGGATGTGTACGCTGAAAGCTTCCTGATTGAGTAGATTTAAGGTTGGTTTTAAAAATTCTTTTTCATTGACCAGAACAGTGATGAAGTGTCACCTGAAACTCCTGATTGGAGTAGATTTTAAAAGTTGGGTATCAAGATAATGCCTTCCACCCGACATAGGTTAGATTTTAGTCCACAGGTGTACATGTACATTCTAGAATCCCAAACTACTGCTCATTCTTAGTAAGCATCTGTGCTCAGGTGAGCTGATGTGGGACCCATGTGGCCCATGGGCCTCTTGTTTAATGTCAGAGGGCAAAGTTCAAGGTTGTAGTATCACTAAGTAGGGCATATGCCATGCTGGCATTGTTCTTTTTATTATCACCTCAAATTACCTTGACTCGAGGTCCCATAAGGATATTAGTCTTATTAGGATGAATATTGGCACAATCTTTGCATGAAATTCTAAAAACAGTTGACGATAAGACCTTTTGCTGCTTGTAAAATTGATGAACATGTATCTTTTATTTTTATAGCATAGAGTATACTTGTTTCACATGAAGGTTTGAGAGAAGTATTCTTGCAGTCACTTTTAACAGTATAGAATTATGACTTTGTCTCTCAGGTTCGAGTGAAACTCGTGTTTGCTTCTGTTAATGACCTTATGCTGTCAGTTGAAATCTTATAATCCACAACTTTATGGCTTGTTTAGCTACACAATAGTACATGATAATCTTATATTTGATGTATTGTTTTTCTAGAATATAAAGAACCATATTTTCTTATCTGCATTCAATGGTGACTATAAACAAATAGCTATCTTGAAGATGATTTTTATCCTGTGAAGTAGATGCAGAACAAATATCATCGGGGCTGATGTATTTAAGAAACCCTCCTACACAAGAAGCAGTGTCACGCATTTCACTCAAGGTCATATTGTATTCATTTTAGGAGGTCCATTCAAATTAAAACGTGATGCAATTCTAGATTGGAGAGTAGGATTCAGTAATTATGAAATGACATTTTTGTCAAACCGGTGGTAGTTTATTTTGATTTATTCCTCAGTGTGATGTGGCTGCAGGAAAATGGATGATTTGTCTGCATTTGTTAATCTTCAACATGATCTCCCCAAATTCAATTCTTGTTAGCTGTGTGAGTACAGCGACAGTGCTTGGCCTAAGACCTCCTGGGACCAGCTCAGCAATTGTACCAGAAATCTAATATATTTACAGAGAACTTTACTGGTGCCTTGATTTGAGGCTTTAATTTGTGACCTTTAGAATATAAGGGGATTCTCCAATTGGGTCTTATTATTGAGTAGTGTGACTTATGACACCGTCTGAGATGGCTTTCTTCCTAGCTGGACATGGGTTAAGGTCCTGGCTGTAATAACATTGAGAGTGAGCAATAAATACTCAAGATATGATGGACATATCTAACTGCTGTGCTTTTGAACCCATGCTTGTTTTCAGTATTGTTTCTGAAAGAACAAAATATGAAATTTCATCTCGATGAGATGGGGGAAGGATCATGACAACTGGTCCTTGGATCATGAAACGCATTCTTAATTACATTGAACTTTTTTATTTGCACTTGTGTTGAGTTAGTGTTTTAAAGTGAATAAACTGAACTGTTTTGAGAGTAATTATTTTTCGCTTTGAACTTTAATATTTGTACCTGTATATGTTTTTGAGATAGATTGATAAAATACACTGATTTAAGACAAACAAATATTGAATTAAGAAGAAGGTAAATGAATGATAAAAACGAGATGAAAAAAATCAATGGGTAAATAACATTTCATATGACATAATAGAAAATTGGCATAGAAAATTTGAATGTGTTGCATTTTGCATACTGAGTTATCTCCCATTGCGGAGTAGTGATATTATAAACAGGAGGGGAAGGAAAGACGTACCAAAAAAATGTGTTTGTGAGTATTTTGAACATCTTTGATCATTACTTTATATGTACTTAGGTATGTTACAGTGTGGTGGAGTCGATTTAACACGCTACATGTATTATAAAACATTTCCCGATAAATTAACTCCATTGAGTATGGATTCGAAGCCCAAACTTGTATACTGTCTTCAATATATGTACCCGATTTACACTGCTATATGGTCCGAGCTGCATTTTCCCATTTGTTGATGGAAGCACAGTCCCAAATTACCGAAACTTTGAGCAATAATATACTGATTTTACATTATCTTTTTAAAATGTTCTTGTATTGTTAGAAAGATATTTTGTATTTATCAATTCTTATATGACATTTTGCTATTCCAGAGTGTTAAATACTGCTGGGAACTTTTAAAAAACTCCAAAAAATAGGAATTTTGGTCTTTAATTTGAATGAAAAGTTGATGAAAAATGAAGTGCATGGTTTCCATGGCAACCATTCATTTCTTGTTGCAAAAAGGAAAGTTATGTTGGGTAGTGACTCCACACAACAATTGCCATTGAATTTGGTGAGACATCGTGGCCAGCTGATATTTGAACTGTTTGATTATTATAGAAAGTTGACATTTACAAACACACCTTGTTTTATACTGTCATGAATAATAGAATATACAGTATCAGAAGCTTTTCTAGATTTCTAGATTTGATAATAGTCCTTGGGCCTAATATTAGTTTTAATGAATGCTCAGGTGACTGATCGGGTCTGGGGGCCTCTTGTTGATAGTCAATCTGAATTCGTAATTAATTGTGCTGTGATTATATAATCTGTGAAAACATTTGGTTGGAACTGTTTGATTAGTAAATGATTTTAGCATGGTTCACAGGTTTAGATTTTTATTTTGAGGTGAGTAAAGCTAAAATTTCGTGTGTATTTTAAACCTCTCGTATATGGCTTAGAAGTTTACCCCACCACCTCAAAATATCACAAACAACAATATGGGGAACGTTTTATTCAATATACATTTTCATTTTTCCCAAACGTATTTTGTACTGCTAGTGGTATTCTTAAGTTTCATTTTTCAATGTGCTCACAGTGTATGGATCAATTGATTAGTATGTATATGCCATTAACGTTTTGACCACCATGATAGCTCAGTTGGTAGAACATTATATTTGAGTGTATGGTGGGGAGTTCATTAGTACTCAGCGGGACAGGTCAAGCTTTAGATTTCATTAGTGATAAAGCTTCTGTAGAGGCATGTATGTATTTTGTATTTTGCAATAGAACAAAATGTTAAAAAAAAATTTTTGTGAAGACTTATGAAATTTGAAATTTTCGAATGCAACCTTTCTGTGAACATGGAATATGTCTTTAGATTTTGAGATGGACATAGTCTGGGTTACTATAGAAAATAATCTGCAATTTTGTCTATGACCACTTCTCAAAATGGGGACTTTATCACACAATTAAAAATCCTTAATGTGATTGAACAAATGTTGGTTCACATGCATTTTAAACAGTGAATGTGAGGGGAAAACACAATCAAAGTTGCAAATCTTGGAATTTGAGAAGCTGGCACAATAGGAACTTTCACAGTGACATTTCAAAAGTGCTGTAAGACTTGTTGCTTTGGCTGCGTCACTGCTTTAGCTAGATTAACCATATAGCATAGAGCTGACGTTAGTCCTTCAGTGAGTGATGTGGCATATTGGTCACTCTATCTGAAACTTTAACTTTGGTTATAACTTTTGAATGGCAAGTTAGAGGGTTTTCATATTTCACTTAAATGAAAGCCCTTTCAACCCCCCCCCCTACCACCCCATTTTAAATTAAAATGCTAAAACCTCTAGGCTTTCCCTGTTCGGACCAACTGGGGGCTCCAGATCCAATGACAATGCTAAAATCTCTTAGCTTTTGAGTGGCCCCCCCCCCCCTACCAGAGCTAACCTGGACTAACTGGGAACCTAAAACAGTCCCCAACACCCTTTTCCTTAGTCTTGTGCACCGCCATTGGAAATTCCTGGTTACAGCCCTGGATCAGTTTCACTTGGCATTGCATTAAAACAAAATCTGAATGCCCACTATTCTAGTACCCCCCTGTTTAATAAACACCAATGGAGTTTTGATTTCCTTAAACATTTCTTATTGTGATTTACTTAGATTTGATTGATAGGAACACTTCCCTACCTATTTTCTTCAAACTGAAGCTAATAATAATTAATGTAAATGAAACATAAGACTTACAGATCCAACACAAAGCCTTTTGAAATGTTTTACAGGTTTTAATATGCTTTGTTAAGCTATTCATTTTATTTTTTATTCCCATTAATGCAATAAGGAAAAAAAACTCAGCCTTTTTATTAAGGAAAATAGCATACCTATTAAAATGTTCTTTGTGTTGTTGTGTTATCATTTGCCAATATTTTGATCCTGAATAAACTCGGAGCCAAGAAGTGTTACTCAATTAAATCTCATTTAAACAGTACATCTGTTCTTATATACAGGCATTTCTTAAATGTATTGGTCTGTCTAATTTTTGTTTCAGTTTTTCTACTCTTAAATTGACTTTCTTAGAGCTTTGGAACATTATAATTTTCACACAATTTGATTGCAAGGAATCTGACATTTTTCATGGGCGACGATTTAAACTCGATTACAGAAATGCGAATCTCTTAATTCTCGTATTTTGTTTGAGAGTGTGATTAAACTCCCCGTGATACTAAATAGCTGACAAACCTGAAGTCTGGGGTATAATATCTTTAATTAAAATTCTCTCACCTGTATTACAGGGTGATTAGCGGCGTATGCAGGTGAGGATCAGTTTTTGGCGGAACTGGAGATTGTTTTCATCTGAATGTCTTATGTGTATTCTGCTTCTCATCAGAAAAGATTCAAGCACCTGGCAAGCTATTTGAATTCTTAATACCCTATTATTAACAATTTTTAGGATATTATTTGTTAAATCTGATGAGTCCTCGGTCAGAAAATCTCAGCTCTTCATCTTTGTGGTCGCCTTGAACATTGTACAGTGTGAAGGTCACGAAATTAAGAAAAATAAATTATTAGCTTGCCTGACTTGCTTTATTGGAATTTGTTTATCACCTATAAAGAGTGAATGATGCTGATGAGTCTGTTAATAAAAAAGTAACACAAGTTTTGCTAAGTAATGGAAACATTGATATATTGGGGACCAGCTGATTTTTTTTTAGTATATCCCAAATTGGACGAAAGAGATCAACTTTCTTTACCTTTAACTTTTATCAGTAGGGACACTTTCAGGGGCATTATTTACCCATCTTGTTTTACACTGTTACAAAATAACAGGATTTTTTGTTGTAGATTTCATAGTCTTTGGGGCTAGTGGTGCTTTTAATTAATACCTAGGTGACCTATAAGTTGTGTAGGCTTCCTGAAAACCAGAGAAGCCAAACCATTCCAGAAAGACTGCCTTTATGATGAAAATTCAAGTTGTTCAACCCACAACCACAGGGGTGAGGGTCCAATAGTACCATAGTAGGGGATTAATGTTTTACATATCGATTTCATTTATGAAAAATCTCCAACACCAGAGCAGTTTATTCAATTGATAGCCAATAAGCAATTTAACTTCATAAGTTCCTTCCACAGTTTTGTTTTAATCCATTCTTATAAGTAAGGGGAAAGCATATAAATATTTCAGGTATTTCAAATTTCAAGGGGAATTGCTATATTGATACAGGAAGTATAGCAATATAGTGTACCCAGTTTTCAATTCCAGTGTTCACCAATGGCACCTTAAGTTATTCATACTGTATTCTCCAGGACTGTAAGAGTTTTAGTCTTACATAGGAACATGTAGAAAACCTCTGTAAAAAGAAGA
>CAJDSM010032268.1:71-21118 GCA_903981925.1 Ostrea lurida
TTTCGTCACGGTGAGCGGAATTCCTACGTCTAAAAATAGCATTTCCAAAAAAATGCAAAATTTAACCATGCCATACACAAGATTCATAGACAAATAACTTTGATGTTTGATTCCAATATATCAGTATGAAATACAGGCCAATATTGCAATCATATATTTCAAGGCAAAAGTTTCTTCATAGGATACTCCCAAGGTTCCTATTCAATTCGATCCCTTGTTTACAGTTGGTGTTCGAACATGGCATCTTGATAGGGGACAATAACCATAACTCCAAATCGAGATGTAGTTGAAATGGAGACCACAGTTTTACACCCTGCAACCACTTCTGTCAGATCTCCACTGTGAATTTATTTTCTAGTTTTCATATTCCGTTACCTAGTTGAAAAAAACCAATTCAATAGATTAAAATATGCATTAATTTTTTTTTCCTTTTTTTTTCAGTTTTAATCATACATGTAGAACTTTTATACTCCTGCTGGTAACTAAATACTTATTGCCCCTTGCAACAAAAATTCAGCATAATCCAAATCCAAACTTTTTCATCAACACACATTTCTTTGATTTTGTAAAGGCAAGATAACGAACAGTGCCGCAGCACAGTTAAGGCTAAAAGTAAGGGGCGTTTCCTAATATCTACTCAGGAATGTGCATTATGACGTCACACAAAACATTCGAAATCACTTGCAATATCCAGAATTTACAATTAAGTAATGTTTATTTTAATGCACAGAAGTATAGTACTACACAAAAAAACATAAATTAAACGGCTTTGTTGGTCGTGAGTTTTAGTGTCTGACGCCCTCAGATATAAACAAAACATTTTGATCGCGAGCACTTGTTATCATGACGTTATAGTGATATAGTGTGACGCAGGTTCAGTGATCTAGAGGGTGGCGGGATCACTTGTTTTGTCAACGAAAAAAAAAATGATTTGGACGTAACGCACATTATAATTGGAAAATTTAAAAGACTATCAATTTGAGCACAATTCCCCACTTTGTGAATTCACTAAAATATTGTTATCTATCCCGCCAGGAAAGCGTTGGTGCCTTATTTATGATAAGGGGATATGGTGTGTCATGCATATCGATCAGTGCAAGGGCATGCCCTAAATACATCCACAATGTGTGTTTTCAACCGAACTAAATAAATATGTTAAAGCTATTTGAAAAAAGCATTGCACTTTCTGGCCAAATATTAGAAATAAAATTGCCTATTTGAAATCGAGGTGCAGTTACCGTAAGAATTCAACATACGAAAAATATATTATTTTTTAAACAGTATAAAGTTAAAATCTGTTAAAGGAATGCAAGCGTTAATTAATAAACTACAGAGTTTATAAAAACATTCATTTTGGAAATCGAAATTTGGATGTTCGAAATCCCATTATGCCCTTGCAGTATTTAAATTATTGAAAACCTCAATAACCGGTGGTCAGTAGTAAAAACCACGTATTGCCGAATCCACGTGATCAATCTAAATAGAAATATAATGTCCTGAAATGTATTTTCAGTCCATATATTTTATTCAGATTATCAATAAATTTCCAAAATTGATTTATCCATTCTAATAAATGATGTTTTTTCGATCGCATATTTTTAGCCGAAATTTTCCAATTGGTCACCCTTAAGGGGTTCCGCTCCTGAGGTTATAGAGTAATGTCAATTTTTTAGGAAGTGTATTTTTGATCTTCTACATTGAAGGAAGAATTGGTAAAATTAAAAAAGAAAAACGGGGTTTGAATGCTTGTTATTGAGCTACAGTGTTTTTGAACCATGGACCTTTTTGACACTTAAATTTAATTGAAGATTATTCATTAAACTTGATTGTCTGTTCCTGTAAACAAATCATTAAACAATACAAATCAATTCATTACATAGAATAGACACATAATTCATGTCTTCTTACAGTACAGAATATAAAAAAAGTTTAAATACATATAATGGCCAATTTAAATAATGACCTTTTCGCACTTGATGTTCGGGAAAACCATATTATCGAATCAAAGTTTAAAAAAGAACATTAATTGGATAGATGTCCAATTTTTAAAATTCACGTAATTTTCAAGTCTTTGTTCTTTAAAAATATAAAATGAAGAAAACAAGTGGGGATAAGGGTTCGATTTTTTAACATTATTGCCAAAGATATTGAATTTTTACAGCAGATTTTTCATGTAAATTAATTTCGACTTTTTAAAGAATCGGTGTTCTGTTTGGGGAAATACATCAACCAAATAAATAAATTAATTGTTTTACCTAGTTTCCAGTCTAGACTGGTATTCATAAATTTTTAAAACTGCTTAATATACGAATAGGGGTATAAAATAGAAGGTTATATGGATGAATAGAACTGTAAAATCATGCTTTTTGATTAATCAATCCTTATCGCCACAAAAATATAGTCCCTACCAAAACCTTTCAAAATTGAATTGGACACAAAATTATCAACGAATAAGGTTCAGTAATAATGGTAATATTCTTGCACCAAGGATTAGTATGAACCAGTAACATACTAGATATAGCATCCTGCGCAGTTGTGCTGCAAAACAGCATCAGGAGCCTACTTCCTTAACCTGTGCTGCGTCCCCAATCTCGTAAGTCCCTAATATAATACAAAACAAAGAGTTGGGCAATCACCGGAGCCCCTTGGACACCACCAGAGGTGGGATTCAGGTTGCCTAGGAGGAGTAATCATCCATATTTCCATACAATATGATACTTTCTTCATTTTTCGGGGGTATAAAATGGCATAACTTTCAAATTAAAGTCTGTTTCTGAGGCTTGCAATTTTTTATATCAATCATGAATGGCTTAATAATGAATAACAAAATTTCTGATCAAGATTTTGCATTTGCGTTATTGGTCTAAATTTAATTAAAGTTCAGTTTCATGAGCTATTAATCAAAGAATATTTGTTTAGGACTGTTTTAAAAAATTTCATTGGATGATATTTCAGATAAATTATATCTCTTTAGGCAATTCATAATCTAGTATACGACCGCTCGCTTCTATTTTTGCATTAAATCCAAATAATTAAGATTATCACAAAAATAATGTTCGCTCGCATGTCCAAAATATCAAAATTTTAATTTTTTCCACCATTTACAACAAGCACAAAAATCTTGATACACTTTGGTTAACAATAACAGAAAACCGCAGGCCCTTGACGAAAGTTTCTTGACATCGTAATCCGGGTGTTTCTTTCTATATATGATACTTCAGTTATCCTAAGTTGGAAAAATATTAATTCATTTGAGTTAAGCAAAATGATTTCTATGATTTTAGATCTTTATTGACAACGCCATCGCTTATTGATATTTACGTATAATCCATTAATAATATTTATATTCTTGTATTCCGCTCGGCCCTTCATAAATTTTATCATCAGAAATGAAAAATAATATTTTAAAATAATATCGCCCTCTGCCTGACCTTTTTTTGTTTGAAATCCAAAGAACTGTTTTAAAATTTAGGTGTTGCCTTGATGAATGAATATATATGTATAAGAAAGTCAGGTCATCATGGGAATAATATACTGGGAAACCTTACAACACAATTCTTTACGAAAAACTTTGAAATCACTACCAAATACGCCTCATCACAAGTATTTTAAATAGATTCATGATGAAGCAATTTTAAACTGTCAATTTTTCCATGATTTCTAATTCTAAAGACAGTTGTACCAATTTGAAAATAAGTTGAATTTATACTAGCCCTTAGGGCCAGTGCAAACTCGGAATTTACTAGCCCGGCCTGAACTAGCTAAGCGCTAGTAAATACCGTTGAGGGTCAGGGCTAGTGAGTTTTTGCGAAGACTGAACAATGTAGATTCAGCTATCGAGTTGTCCAAAAGCACATTTGCATGTGCATCACGTGCATTTTGGGAATTCATATTTTGGACTGGGCTTTGTACATATTTATCACTTTCATCTTGTTTTATCATTATGTTTAGATTGTAGAGATTCATCTTATCAAATTATTTCACCAGCAAGTAGATGCATATGCACTAGAATACTTTTTTAAAAATGTCTATAACAGATTTGTACAGTTAGACGGAAATATATTGATAGTCCACACAATTGGACTTAATTGTATTGGTAAAAATCACTTGTATTGAAAGGAAATGACATTCCCCCCCCCCCCCCACCTTTGCCTAAAAAAACTTTGGGGGAATGTTTGGAAAATCTGAAACAGTGCCTGCTTACAAACATAAATTAGAATGAAAAACCATTCTAACCATGTGAATGTGTACATACTACGAAATCACAAAACATTATTTCTCAATTTCAAAATTTAAAAAACCGACCCAGATCTCAAAAAATAAATGCATACTGGAAAAGATTTCAGTCTGTGGGTATCTGTTTTAATTGCTTCATGATCATCCCCAATTTCCAAATAAATTATTCTAAGAAAAGCAATTAAGTTTTTTATAACCACATAATCTATGATCTACTAATTTAGACCTTACTGGGCAATTTACTTTTCTTGTACACGCTATTATTTTTTTTTATTGTTAAATAAGTTTTGAGAAAATAAGCTCAAAACATCTTTAATGCACTTAATTACCATTGTTTCATTAGTGGTGTTTAGTTTGGTTGGTTCACCAATTCGCCAGTTTACCGATTATTGAAAAATTCATTGATTTTAAAACTAGAGTACAGCTGCATGCACGCACGCATAAAGGCCTACGAATGTATAGAATAAATATACACGAGTTGTAATGATTCTTACGGAGATTATGATATTTTGAAAAAATACTAATGGTGTACATTAATGATTTCACTTAATTTTCTTCGTGTGCCAACAGTTAGATATGCTGTTGTTGTCACTATCGCCATTCGGCCTCTATCGAAGGAGACTGCGTAGGACTTCATGTTGTGACAAGAACAACATTTCCCCATCTTTTTCGCTGGACTTCAGCTATAATTTTCTACTATTTGCGATAGCAGACTTCACAAATCGCACTGCGGGTCGATCGCGGCCTCGCCACATGTTGTTTTACCCTCGTCTGGTCCCTTCGCTCCATGACGAAAAACCAGTTAAAAAGTTGTTGCGTTTTTAAAAAAAAATGGATAAAAAATCAATGAATTCGTGCTGGTAAATGATACAGAATTGTCATTTTTTTTTTGAAAATAAGCATTAATTAATTGTTTATTCTCCTAATACTAACATCAGAAATTTTACGTCACTCAAACTACGGAGACCCATTTACGTAAAAAATGCTGACAAGTCTCCACCCTTAATCACAATTTCAATCAATTGTTCCTCACTATTGATGAGTCATACCAATTCACGGATAGTTACAAGTTACTCCGAATACCAATGATAGAACACTACAAGATGTCGATATCCATTAAAACATGTCTGCAATCTACAATGTCTAGACGGAGTTTGACATGTCATACTGAACATTGCAAAATATAAACGCGAAAGTTTTCGCGTTAATTCGCGAAAGTTACGCGTTTATTCACGAAATTTTCGCGTTTATTCGCCGAAAGTTACGCGTTAATTCGCGAAAGTTTCGCGTTTATTCGCGAAAAATATTTTTTTTTCACAAAAATAGAGCTCAATGGGCTTCATAATCCTGCACCAGTTCAGTCTCTTCTTACGATTCACTTCCGAATTCTCACTTTTTTCTTAACAATTCGTCTGTGATATCCTTGCCTAAATAAACATCGCTGATGTTGTTCTCTTGGAAACTTGTTTACACCCCGTGTTGATTAAATATGTTCGTTAAATCACCGAGTGAGTTTTTCTATTAGTCCGAACCAACCTTACTAAAGATCGCTCATCTTTTGATCCAAAATTCGTGTCGCCCGCTTCGAGTTTGTTTCCGTGCCCCTCTCTTCCGTAATCTAACAAGAACAATCAGCCACTGTTCCTCGAGGAATTTTTAAAGTATCAACAATCTATTGTAGTGTATATCCTTCATTTCTCAATGATACGACAATATTTTTCACATCGAATGACAATTCTTTTCTTTTCTCTGCCATGTTCGATTATTACACAACATTAATAAATAAAGCAGACTACAACCTCACTTCCGTTTTTCCTACGTAATTCAGACGTCAGAGAATCCCGACAAGCTAAAAGTAAAACAAGCATCATCGAAGTTTATTTATATAACCCTTGTTTATTACCAATATTTATTTTTATTCGTCGCCATTTTGGATTTTTGCCGGTGACTTATGGCACGCATCTGTATGTCACTAGCAGTCCGATGTCGTATATGGGATTCCATATATAATAATCTTTTATACAAGATCGGTACTTAGCTTCAATTAGCCCCGATATCAGGTTTTGGTTTTTTAAATTATAATTATTGAGCCTATAAATAAACTGAGATCGGTGCTGTTTACATGTAATTCAGAGTTCCGTATTTGTCAAGTGCTTTCGATTTACATGTACATGTATGTTGATATGGAATTTTATATTTGCTATAAATAGCACTGAAAATTTCTGTTAGAATCCCAAAGGTGAGACTTAAGATCGATGCTATAGATTTGATTATAAAAAGATTTTAGTGAATTTAGTGATTTCGTGATTTTAAAATTCATAAAAAAGGATCCACCGCATGTCTACTCAACGACGACGGGGCCATTTCTTGTTCATTGCTATGTAGTCATCATACTTACACCATAGCACAAGTATAGTCCAGTGTGCAGATAATGGAAACTCATGGCGCTGTGTTTGAAGAGGTGACTTGATACTGAAATATTGAAGTTTGTTGTAATTATATCATATACCAGTATGGAATTTTAATATGTCTATGTGATAGTCATACTGTTGTGAATATGCAGTTGCAGACTTTGGCGGGGAAGCTTTCGGAATTGGAAACGAGTAATTCTGTCATTCTGAAAACTCTGGATGAGAGAGATACATGTAGGTAAGAATGCTTTAAAAATGTATGGGCGAAACAAAATTTGTTATCGCAAACCTCCTTCAATATGAATGTAAACAATGGCCACGTGATGAACAATATTGATTAAGCACAGTATGCATAATTTCTGTATAAGCTATAAGAAGAGCACAATTTATACTATTATTTCTGTTATATATGTGCGATAATATGAGTATGTTACAAGACATAATGGAAACCAGCCACTATGAATATTCTGCCAAATATTTGCTTAATATTTTCTTCAGGACCAACGAGCAGATGATCAAGCCATCTAAAGGTACATTTAGATACATGTACACAGTGATCTGTTATTAAGCACTGCATGCACATGCAGGTAAATAGTGCACATTATCTGCAGGTAATGTTTTATCGATTAAAAGTTCCAATTTTAGAAAGAGCTTTCGTTGGCAATGGTATGTTTGATTCAGTGCAAAGCGCAATATCAAATGGTCGCGATATCACGTAGTCTTATTATACATTTCAACATCCTAACGAATCCAATTCTCACCAACTAAGTTAAACTGAACTACAGGACGCAAAATCAATTAATCTATAGTTTGTTTTCTACCTGTTAAATGTTAATATAAACCTATCGTCTATACAAATCACACGTACCATTAATTGATTAAAGGTTTACATATTGCATCTCATTTTATGATATATACTCCACAAATTCTCCTGCAGTAGATATTTAAACATTTTGTTTGCTTTCGTAATAAAATGCGCGAATTTATACCCGTGAATTTATACCCGTGGATCTGTGGTGAAAGTCAGAGTTGGCGAAAACTGGTATTTTGCAAGAAGTACATGTAGTCGCAATATATGAAGGGAAAAAAAGTTTGAAACTCGTTTTAATTTTTCAGAAATGTAAATTTGTTTAAATCTTCAGTTTCATATACCTCGTGTTATATAATAATTGTGTTTAACTTACAGTAGATGATTATGATGTGATTATTTTTCATTAATACAGTATCTTTTTACTGTATCTTCATTAGATTTGAATGGGACGTTAGATTTTCTGACTAAACAATTCAGACAGAGTAACAAAGAGTGGCAGACATTGAAAGCATGCATATCGAGACTGGAAGGTCGAGTAGATGATCTCTCCAGGACTATTCTAGAATTGACACAAGTTAACAGGCTCCCTCTACAAAGACGCCCATCTAAAACACGGACTGGAGAAGTTTCTGCAACTCCTAACGGTCAATGTACAAGGGAAAACGAAACTCAGCAAACAGGATCAAAAAAACATGCATTGACGAGGTCTGGGTCGGTGTTTTATACCACTTCGAATGCAAACACAAGTTTGAAGAGTCAGACACGAACAGGAAAAGAGCGAAATGTCTCGATGGTGGAAACTCAATTCAGAACAAAAACTAAGAGCGCGTCATGGCAACACAGAAAGGAAGGAAAGCAACCCTTAAAATCAAACAACTATGGTCTGAGGGGCCGGAGAGTTTGTACTGAGGTTGATAACCGTGTACGCTTAATAAAGGGTGAAACTTCAGAAAAGGGTCAGCAGCTGTTCAAACCAGGCGCAAACGATTCTCTTCCCGCGGAAAGAACTGTCAAACAAAATCTGCCAACGAAAGAAGAGATCAACTTCAAATCAAAAGAGGAAACATCGGAATCAAGACGGTGTGTTTCGTGATTTCCCTCATAAATATTAAGGGATTTTGTTTGAATTCGATGAACTTCTACAGTAAATATCAGAACTTATCAAAACTTACAAATACATGTATAGTACTTAAAATTATTTTTTTCAGAACGACACATCCAGTGGCTGCAACATATGAATACAAAGACCTCGGTAATATTGAAATTCTGTATACGGACATGTAACGTACGATATGTGTAATATCTCTACTTAATCTGATCCTATTTTCTTTACCTAGAGGGCCTTAGCAAGAATCCAGAGACAGTCCCTAGCAGAACAGAATTAAACACATGGAAAGCATTAGCTGATATGGAGCGAAAAAGGGGTGAGTCTTCAGGAGAACAAACCGAGTTAATAAAACTTCAAAATTTCTCGAGGCCATAAAACGTTGTTTCATGTCATATTTCTGAGTTCCATCCTTTACGTAAATTTGGTTTTGTTTTTTTTTTTTTTTCTTTTTTTTTTCTAGCATTAGACATTTTTAATGCTTCATTTTTGTTTATATATTGAAAAGTAAATAGACACACCTGTCTGTGCAATTTCAACCCGTAACAAAATGTTTGACACAATTCTACTTAAGACGGCCTATTTCAGGACTAGTGGTGCATCATTCAGTGAAGACCGGAAAGGGGCCAAACACTTGTTTGCTGCTGGATATTACGGGGGGCATGGAGGGCGAAGCCTTTAATGAGATGATGGCCGCAGTTAGGACATTTATCGATGGTAAATCAAATTTCGAAATTCATTCAAAAGGCAATGCTAAAATAGTATTAAATTAGATCTATCATCCAACAAAATCCTGTCAACCTTTCTGGTCCACAGTGTGAAAATACTGTGCAAAGTAAAAACATATTACTAAATTAATAATTTGTACGCTAAGGAAGAGCATACTACCAATATAAAATGGCGAAGTAAACAATGTGTTAAACGTAATCATGAGTCCCAAAAGACATATAACAAAAAAACATATCTTAGCGGTGGCCTTTAATTCAACATCGATATATTGACGATGTTTTATCCATCAATAATAATGATTTTCATTCATATCGTCGATCAATATATACCTAACGAACTAGAATAAAGGACACCACAGAGTCCTTCCATGTTCTGCTTCGTACGTTTGACATTTTATTGAACATTGACATTTAACGAAACTAACTACTCACTTTATGACAAACGGGACGATTTCAGCTTCCCGATCTGTCAACTTCCCATATTTTATGTAGCATATAATGTCCATCGAAGTCACCTGCATATCGGTGTGTATGTCTCAACTTATTCGATACGGCAAGAAGCTTGTTCTGCGTACGATCAGTTTTTGAATTCAAGGCAAGCTACTTACAGCGACAAGTTGTTGTTGCAGGGTTTCAACAGTCACGTTTAAAGGCAGAGTTGTCGTAAATTCTATGGTCATTATTAACAATTTAGATTATGAGTTTCCAATACTGAACCTATCATCTGAGTCAAATGCTGTTGATGTGTTACCATAGCCATTGTATTAAGCGTTTTTCACACACTGATTTGACTACCGATTGTTCCGTTTACCTGATCAAGACTATGCGGCTCCACGGCGGGTGTGACCGGTCAACAGCGAGATGCTTACCTCCTCCTAGGCACCTGATCCAACCTCTGGTGTGTCCAGGGGTCCGTGAATTGCCCAACTCTTGTTTTGTGTATTCTAGTTTAGGCTACGAGATTGATCACTGTTCGTTACTTTGCCTTTACATTACAGAAATCGAGTGTGAGTTAACACGGACCTCGACAAAATCGAAGGCAGGATCAGGTGCACATGGAGGAGAAAGCATCCTCTGCCCTGACCGGCCCCACCCGCCGTAGCCCGAGTCGAAACAAAGGTAAACGGTGGTTACCGTCGTCAAATTCCAGGTAACAAAATGGCAGTCTAACAAAGGGTATGAAATAGTGATTTTCAGTGCATAATTTGTAATCGCAACAAGGTCATTAAGCGACCCGTAGAATTTGCGTAACCTGATGACTTTAAACGAGATTCGTTATAACCCTGCAACAGTCAACTTTTTGGTTAGTAGTTCTGAAAAGTCCTCAAATAAATAATTTTTCCGCAGTGGGAAAAACATATTACTAAATGAATTATTTTACACAATGTAGGAACTCTGTATTATTTACTAATAACCCGGTATAGCTAGGAACACTGCAAAATAGTTTTGCACATGCCATAAATACTTTGTAGTTATATATCTCACAGTTGTCACTTTGATTGTCTTTATGCTATAGGTATAGCAGGAGTAGCAGCGGCGCTTGACATTGAAGAGAACATTGGAATCGCCATTTTTGGGGATCAGACTAGAGTTGTTCATCACATGACAAATGAATACGACAAACTGCTAAATGCAATTGGTAAATGTTCATATGCAAATTCTTCCTTGTCATACATGTGCAAACTTAAAAAACCTGAGCAGTATTTGTCTGCAGATGATTCCTTGGTTTGTGGATGATTTCGTTGTCAGTATAGATGATTGTTTTGGTCAGCAAATGATCAATCTTGTGTAAATGATTTCCTTGTATGTAAATGATCTTATTGTACATATATGTGAATGATTTCTTCGTCTTCGATTGATTGATTATTTATTGTTTTACGTCCCACCGAGAATATTTCACTCATATGGAGACGTCACCAATGCCGGTGAAGGGCTGCAAAATGTAGGCCTATGCTCGGCACTCAGGGCATTTGAGCAGGGAGGGATCTTTATCGTGCCACACCTGCTCTGACACGGGACCTGGGATTTTGTGGTCTCATCCTAATGACCACCCCATTCAGTCGCCTCTTACGACACGCAAGGGGATGCTGAGGACCTATTCTAACCCGGATCATCACGGGTGTCGTCTTCNAGGACCTATTCTAACCCGGACCATCACGGGTGTCGTCTTTGATGAACAATCCTTTGTAGATGATTTCTTCGTCTTTGATGAACAATTTTATGTAGATGATTTCCTCGTTTTCAATGAACAGTCTCTTCGTCTTTGATGAACAATCTTTTGTAGATGATTTCTTCGTCTTCGATGAACAATCTTTTGTAAATGATTTCTTCGTCTTCAATGAATAATCTTTTGTAGATGATTTCTTTGTCTTCGATGAACAATTAATCTTTTGTAGATGATTTCTTTGTTCTTGCTATACAGATTTGCTTGTACCTTTTGTAGATAATTTCTTTGTTCTTGCTATACAGATCTGCTGGTACATATGTACCTTCCGGTTCCTGATCTCTTTATTCTTGCTATACAGATTTGCTGGTACCTTCCGGTTCCTCACCAGTGGCAGCAGGCTTATACATGGCACTGGCTTGTTGTCTAGGTTACGGTAAGTTTCCAAACAGACTTGCATGTAGAAAAAATATTATGAATATTTGCATTATGTCGGTATTCAAAAACAGCTTTTTATGCAAAAATGTTTCCGTAGTTTCTATATCTTTCTAATGCATACATAACTTATCATAGGCGTAGGACTGTTTTTGAAGGGGGGGGGGGAGGGGAGCAACCTCTAAATAATGTGACAAGCAAAAAAGAAGATAGAACATTGAATGGGGTGGGGTGGGGTGACTTTAAAAAAAATCACTAAATGGGGGGAGGCAAATATTCAAAATTATTTGACAAAGCAAAAAAGAAAAACCCCACAGATAATGAGAACACTGGGGGGGGGGGGCAAACTTCTAAAAAATCAATGAATGTGGGGGAGCAGCCTTCTAAAAATCACTAAAGTTGGGGGGGGGGGCAAACTTCTAAATTATGTGCCATGTTGCAGAAAAAAAAAGTTACTTGACAATGGTGTGTGTGTGTGGGGGGGGGGGGGGGCAAAAACATACTTTTGTTCCCCCCCCCTTCATTCGTATTTGTAATTTGTAATTTAACTTATTTCCATTTTAAGGCACACGAGTCAATAAAATGATCTGTTATAATTTGTCTCCATCCATCGTCATTCGGCCAACCATGGCTGATTCCGGAACCTACTTCAAACCACGGCTGATTAATAGGATTTGAAATGTTTATCCGCCATTCATTTGTGATGCGACTGTCAGTTAACCGAGAAAACCACAAGTCGCTTGCTTAAACTAGTTTTTAAAGATGGGTGATTTCAACAGTGTGTTGACTCTGCACTTTGATATTGATGCTAACATTGTTTTGAAAGAAAAAACCCAGTTACAGACATGGTCAAGTCTGTAAGTCAACAAGTGTAAACACATGGGCGCAGAGCTCTATCGTCTCAATGACGCTTTACATAATACAGTATGAGGTACGAATATTCCGAGGTTGGCTGAGTGCATCTGTCGTGCATGAACACTAGTCTGGTCCCCCTCCAACAATCCCGTTCGTGCATTCTGAATATAAAGAGTGTGCAAGCGAAATTGTGGGAAGGGGGAAGTGTTGGAAGTGTCTGTGATGTTTTGCTTTTCTTCCTTCTATTGACTCAAATAAATTTTTACTTCATTATCAGGAAGTATCAGGAGAAAGCTGTCAAAAGTATAAAAGAGTAGGCCCGTGAAGGGTGAAAATCGGCCCTGTAAAATGGTCAAATTCAAAAAAATAATTTTCTGCAAAAATGATAGTCTTTGTATGATAGTTTATCAGTGTGGTAAAATGTTTCAAGTTTTGCATTGGTTAGCCAAGGTGACGATACCGGTGTTTCTTTTTCTCTGAAAGAGAAACACCGTGTATCGTCACCCTTGGCTCTGAAAGAGAAACACCGGTGTATCGTCACCTTGCTAGCGAAGATGACCTAAGATCTAATGCCCTAAACACCAAGAAATATCATAAAATACAACAATTTGCTTAATTTGTGACGAAATACGAAAATTCGATATAGAGCCCTTGTCTCCAGGAACATTTGTGATTAATGGTATCACTTTCTGACGAAAGGTATAAGGGATACATGTATGAGCCCGGAAGGAAGGACAGACGGGCATGACCACGGCTACTATATGCTCCCTCAATATTTATAGGATAGCATAGATGTACAGGAATAGTTGTTGACGACAGGATTTATTATTCCAGAGGGAAACACCTCGATAAAGGACATTAGGATAAGACCCAGAGTGATTGTATTCAGTGATGGTAAAGGGACATCCAACATGGCAACTTCCGAACATGATTTGGCTGGCTCCTCAGAATCAGATCGATTGGTAATTTCCATAGAAAAAAATGTTATGTTTAGTGTAATGTGTACTACAGCGCTGTATGTATTGAAATATGTTATCAATATTTACACACAGAGCCGTATGTGGTTAACAGAAGCGGCTGAGGATTTCAAGATACGTAATCTTCGAGTATACCAGGTGTCTTTGAGCAACACGAAGCCGGTATGTTTTTAAGTTATCAGCATGCTTTTGGTCATTTTACTGTAAATCCTCAAAACTTATTTTTATGTAATTTTGTGAAAACAGATACCCATTTTCCATATCCCGTCCCGACTTAAAATAATGATAATATTATAATGAAATCAAAGTACTGTATTGAAAATTTGAAACCAAAGGGATGTTCAAACCTGTGTTGTGCTTTTCCATACAAAATATTGCCTTCAGAGTCAACTGATCATGCCTTTGATACAAGTTTATAAATGAATCATCACAGATTATGAATTATTCATTTATAGTTGTGTTTCTTTTTGCCCAGGTTATTCATCCCCCCTCCCCTTTGAATGTACTTTTTGTCCCTGGAAACTTTAATGGATAGAAACAGGAAACTTGATTGATTGATTATGAATTCCACTCGCGGTAGCTCTGTGGTTAGAGCGTTCGCTTTGCAACCGGGAGGTAATGAGTTCGAGCCCCGCTCGTGACATGGCCGCGTCAAACCTAAGACACAAAAATAAGTTATAGGTAGCGATTTCTCCTTCGCCAGTTAGTTGCTTCTTACAACAAGGATCCTAACACATGAACAAATGTCTTATATTGAGTTCACTTATATTTGTAAATGAACATTAACATTTTAACTATATGCGATGATATCAAAGAATTATTCACTTAAAGAAAAGCTTAACATAGCCCACAGGCCTTAACAGTTACGTGAGTAGCATAGCCCTTACAGGGAGTCTCATTTGTATTTTTTGGAATCTTTTGCCCACATGTTATCATCTTTCAAAATATGCATATGGTTTCTATTCAAATACTTTTAGAAGAAAAAATGGAAGTTTGAAGCATAAAATCGTTATAACAATCCTCATCTACAGAGGCCATGGATATCAACATTTTGGTAGAGGGCTTCATGGATATACAAGTGAAGCATTTTGTTTTTCTCAAATATATATGAAATTAGAAAAGATTTTCTAAGATGTCATACATTCTCACTGTACGGCCATACTGGCCCCACCCTAAGGCCTAACACCGGACCCAGAGACCATGAATTTCATAATTTTGATAGAGGGCTTCATGGAAATCATGATCCTGCATTTAGTTTTTCCCAAACATATTCGAAACTTTTGAAAGTAGAAAAAAGATTTTTTTAATTGGAAATACAGGTTTTCTATATGGTCATATTAGGGTAGGGCCTGAAACCCTAATTAACCCAGGGGCCATGATTTTCACAATTATAATAGAGGACTTCATAATCATGCTTTTAGTTTTTCTTAAACACATATAAGCGTAGAGAAAATTTCTTCTGCTTAATACATGTCAACTATAGGGTCATACTGGCCACATCCTAGGACCTGACCCCCTGCCCAGGGGCCATGAATTTACAGTTTAAGTAGGGGTTTTCATGGGCATCATAACAATTATTTTGTTTCTCTCAAAAATAAATGAAAGCAGCGAACAAGATTTTCTAAGATTTAAATTCACGTTCTCTATTAGTGCAGCGGCCGGGAGGTCAAATTCTAAGATGACCCCGACCTAGGGTAGAAGAAAGCACGACCTATATGGTTTGATGCATAATTTTGTGTAGACTATGGAAATGATGGTCGTAGTTTGATTAAATGTGTTTGACTTAGTGCAAATTTGGAATTTCTGTCACTAAGTCATATATATTTTTTAAAAAAATACAAGGTACGTTTTGTCCAATTATGACGGACTTAATGCAGGAAATCAAACAAAAATGAATTTAAACTAAGCAGTCTGACCCAGCAAATTGTATCATGCCTTTCATATGCCAATTCTGTGCGGAATTTATAAATAAAGAAATTTCTTGCGTCTAACAGACTCGTTTATGAACAAAATTGTAAATATTACACATCAAAATTTCCCTCATTTACTCCTCAGTTGCATGATATAGAGTTTACATGTCTAGCATAATTAATGGGGCTGTGAGACAGCAAAATATTACCCCCCTCCCCAAATTTGAGAAATTGCGTTAATTTTGTGGATTTGAATCATATGATTAATATGGTTATTATATGAATACTAAAGTGATTAATCATTCAACAATACAAATGTAGACCAAATAAGCCTAAATATTTGTTTTTAATGTTGTTACTCATAAGAATAGCACACTACCAAGTCACCAGGTCCATTCACTTAGAGAAAGTGCGTAAATTTTGTACATCTGGATGAAATGGCATAAATGATGTTTTATCAAGACTAATTGCCATAAGTTTCAAAGTTAAAAAGGTTATTATATGCACAATAACATTTAGAACACGTGAGTTTACATAAAATACTTACGTGGTTCTGTATATATGATAACTTAGGCTAGCCAATTTACAAAATTTTTCATCTTTGTGTATTCTCATCAATATATGTTCAAAGATTGAAAGTTTGTTGATATGAAGAATTCTGTCATAATTAAGATACCCTAAAAAAATACTCAGCAGACCTCTTTCGTAGATCGCTGGATGCATCAAAGCGGCGAGAAGTCAACCTTGTCTTGAGCCCTTTTCATGCCATGGCTGCTTCAAACCAATGACGTGAATATAGGTTGCATTGTTTTAGAATTTAGAATCAGGGTCTTTTGGATGTAAAGGCAAAGATAACGAACAGTGATCAATCTTAAAACGGACATCCAGTTTCTTGTTGTTGACCAGAAATATCCAAAAAGGTATCCCATTACTAAATGTTGTGATCGTCGACTTCTCGTTAGGATTATTGTATTCTTGGATGCAAACCACAGAAAACGGGCTCGTAGCTCTGATGCTGCCGATAACAAGTTATAAGGTAACCCAGATCGGAATTAAGTGGAGATTTGGGTAATAAAAATTCCAAATCCGCAGCTTTGATTCCAAACAGGTCGTGTAATAGGGAACATACACATTTTTGGTCTTATACTAATGCGGCAAGGACAAAAACGTTGGTTTTTGTTTACATTCTGGATAACTATAACAGTCATTAGGCAAGGTTGCATCCCGGTACATTCCATTGCGACTGAGCATGGTGTGAACCCCAGTAGCACATCCACTTATCAGATGTGACAGCACAGTTTATACCAAACAGGAACTTGTTTTTTACACAAACCTAGAGGAACAAGTGGGAAATAACATCCAGTCACAAATAATATATGGCGTGAATAATGTGGAAGCAGATTCCCCGGTATCTCCAATGTACGCTCTTATGCCACAGTTCTCTGCTTGTATGAACAAAAAGCGCTGGAAACTTCCTCTCTGAACCAGTTTTGGAATCTCCTAACCTTGACAACAGACAAACCTGCTTCACAAAACCAGCAGATGTTTTTAATCAGTATGTCCTCAGAACAAGGTACCAGACCAACATCTGGTAGCAAAGTCACGTCACAAGCCTGACAACAAATAGTATTTGTCAGGTCAGTTTAATACAAAGAATCAAGCTCCAGTGGACGTCCACGACATCACGTAGGTTATATCAACAAGAACTGGTTCTGCATAGGATCAGTTTATAAATCGAGGCAGCCTGCTGCCAATCAAGTTGATGTTTCAGGGATTTTAAAATTGTCGTTTTAAGTAAGTAGTTTGCAAATTCTGTGGTTATTATATCGATTTAGTTTGCCAATACAACCTGCCATTGTTTGGCATGCTTAATACCGATTTCCTAGAGGTCTTTTTGTTTACTCAATTATGAATTACTCTGTGAACCTGATCAAGTACAGAGCTGATGGCGGGTGTCCCTGGTGTGTCTTCCTGTATTTCGGTATACACAGACGTACCGCTGGAATGGGTCACTCTTTTGACAAGCGAAATATATCAATGGTATGCAATTTTCATCAGTTTGTTACATCATAGGGTTGATAATTTGACATGCCAGTATATCAATGGGTAAATCTATCCGCTGGATGTCATCCTCTAATAAAGTTTGCAATCATAAAATATTTTGATATTTCCCCACGATATAACTACAAGAATGTACAATATGCACTACTTGTATGAGCAACAAGTCACAATTTTGTTACTATGAGATTGGCTAAGAATTTTCAACGGAAATTTTCTTCAAAAATATTCAATATATTAATGGAACTGTTTTGAAAGTCTCAGACGCCCGTTTGTACACAAACAACCCCGGGGTGTGTGGCCGGTCGATATGAGATGTTTACTACTCCTAGGCACCTAATGTAATCTCTGGTATATCCAGGGGTCTGTGTTGGCCCATCTCGTAATACTGTTGGCTTTTAGCAGTGAGGGTTTTTGTGCGTGGTTCACACATGCTGCGACAGGGAGCCTCCGTTTTTTAAGGTCAATCCGAAAAGACCCGTAATTCTCAATTCTAAGGGACCGATGCAATATTATATCACGCGGTGACGGATGTGCATTTTGAATTCATTTTAAATAAAAGTATGTGCCCCATACAACATCTTTAAGAAAAAGGTAGTGGTCCCTATGCATGGCTTCAATAAAACAAGCATAACTGTCCAAGTCACAACTCATTGAAATTAAGCAACAGGAAATGTTAAGACAACATAAGCCTTAAAATAAATACTTCTTAGTGTACGAATTACATTTTTAAATGAATGCAACAATGTATTTTTTATTGGCAATAAGAGATCTGACGGACGAAATAATCTGCTAACAGTATTATCAGTCATTTAAGGGAGGATATTAGTACATGTATTTTTGACACTTTAATTTGGGAGGAGGGAGACATTTGTTGTAATGAAAAGAAATTTTAATTTTATTTCATAATTCTGTGGATCCTTTTTTTTGGGGGGGGGCGTGTAAACAAAAAAACAAATCTTAAAGTTCACATACCGGCCAACTTCATACACACAACAAAAAAAATCGTGTTGTCCGCACTGTCCTGTTGTTCATAAAAAAGTATGGTCTGTCCCATCATTGTTTGACCGGTCCCCCCTGGTTGATAATATTGCATGGTCCCTAAATGACCGATCTCAGTGCTGAAGGAGCAATCACTACCTGTAAGGTTTGACGCGGGCCGCTCCGGGCACGGGGCTCGAACTCATGGCCTCCCGATCGACCGCAGGCGAGAGCTCTACCACAGAGCCTAGAGCCACTATGATCATAATAGTGCTGTGGTCATTCTCAAAAGAGGCTTAGAAAAGGGAGTAACCACAAACTAGGAGAACAAAGCACGACCTATATGGTTTGATGCCAGAATTTTGTCCAGATTATGGATTGATGGTCGTAGTTGATGAAATATGTTTGACTTAGTGTAAATTTTGGAATTTCTGTCACTAAATTAAACAGTAAAAAAAAAATACAGAGTGTTCTAACTGACGGACTTAATTGCAGGAACTCAAACAAAAATGAATTTAAACTAAGCAGTCTGACCCAGCAAGTTGTACCATGCTCTTTATATGCCAATTCTGTGCGGAATTTTAAATAAAGAAATAAATATGGACGAAAACAGTCATAAACACCATCATTTTTCGTTTTCGTACCCGTTTCTTGCGTCTAACAGACTCATTTAAGAACAAATTTGTAAATATTACACATCAAAATTTCCCCATTTACTCCTTAGATGCATGCTATATAGTATACATGTCTTGCATAATTAATGAGGCTGGGAGACAGCAAAATGTTACCCACTCCCAAAATTTGAGAAATGCGTAATTTTTGTGGATTTGAATCATATCATGTAATATGGTTATTATATGAATACTAAGTGATTAATCATTCAAACAATACAAAAGTAGACCAAAAAACCTAATATTTGTTTTTAATGTTACTCAGAAGAATTGCACACCTACCAAGTCATCAGGTCCTTCAATTGAGAAAGTGCGTAAATTTGTACATCGGATAATATGCATAAATGATGTTTTTCAAGACTAATTGCCATAATTTCAAAGTTAAAGTGGTTATTATATGCACGAAACATTAGTACACTGAGTTTACATATAATACTTACTGGTTCTGTATATATGATGAATATCGTGGTTACGATTTAGGCAGTCAATTTAATTTACTATTTGACTTTGCATCTTTGTGTATTTTCATCAGTATATTCTCATTGGGATAAGATTGAAATTTGTTGATATGAAGAATCTGCATAATTTAAGATACCCTAAAAATACCCAGCATTCCTCTTTCGTAGATCGCTGGATGACTCAAAGCAGCGAGAGAGTCTGACTCAACCTTTTCTGAGTTTTGAGCCCGTTTTATGTTTGATGTCTCTCCACAGTGACATCCAAGGAGAATGGTATATTTTTCCTTTCAAAGTAATTCTGATTGCTAAAAGCCTCATCGTAAAAAACCATACGAAATTTATAATTGTTGGCGAGCATTTTTAATAGCAATGAATGCACAATAATACATATCACCCCCACCCATCCCCATATGTAATACTTTGAATTTGCCAACACAATGAGCTGATTGAAGTTGCATGTACCGTTAAGCTAAAACAAAGTGTATTGTCATTGTGCATGTGGGTAATCAGTAATGCTAATGCTTGTGACAAAAAATACAGTGGACATTCCTGTAAAAACCAATGCATGGTAAAATCCAGAATTTCTTAACACTTTAACGAATTATCTATCTATCTCTTTATCTATCCATCCATCCATAATGTTATAACAGTATGCAGTGATTCGTTAATCTTCATCGTACATTTGCCCTACACTATCCATATTCATATATAAAATGGCGAATGTAACAAAGTATCAAAACGTAAACATAGTCATATTCATACAATGCCATAACGTATATCTGCACGGAAATTAGTAAAACAAGCCAACGATGAAAATAATTTGTGTGACTTGATGCAAACTCAAATATCAGACACCAAATATGTATAACGACATTATCTCTTTACGTGATACTCAAATGACCATGTAGGGAAGGCTTAATCTAATTGGACTATAAGTACAAATAGCAGAGGATAAAGTGAACAATTAAGTTAATTTCTAAATGTAAATCAGAGAAACTAATTTCCAGTCAATTCCATCAAAGTTTCTCAGTAAAGATTATCATTATCACTATCAGATTCAAACAACAGCCACTAGAATGTTCTGACCATCTACATGGTATGCACAAAACTTCAATGCAGTTAAGATGGTTCAGCAGACAGTGACACTTAAAAAGATTATCTGCTGCCACAGTCTGTAAAGGTGTATTATACGAAAAGGTGAAGATGAACAACAGTGATGAATCCCATAAATTCCTATACGGATGAAC
>CAJDSM010032274.1:0-10768 GCA_903981925.1 Ostrea lurida
CGACTCATGTAATGTTTGTTTAGGACTGGGTTCACCGGTATCAATGCACTAATTGACGCTTGATATGATAGTTTTCATAAATTAATTTCGCGGGTATGTTCGATGGCTTCCAATACCGGTAAAATAAACTACAACTTAAAATGACTATAATGAAGAGGTTCTCCTAATTAAATTAAACGAAAGAAACAAACAAATTTATGATTTATTCATTCTTTGAACTGCGATAGGTAAATGCATAAGATGTCTGAACAACACGAAGCGAACGTGTACCCAGTAAATGTCTTGAACCGGTATCGTTGTAAATAAGTTTTCCTTATACTTTCTCTTTGATATGCATTAAGTTTGTTCTTAAATGTATGCATTGATACAAAGCTGTCTTATTTATTTATGGATGGTTTAATTAATTCTATGATGGAAACGTTATATATTGTGTAGTAGGCGGGATACGACACAACCCAAGGACCTATCACTGATACGTAGTAAGTTATGAAAAAAATATCTAAATATTAATTTTATCACAAACTCTTTCTTTACTTTTAACAGAAATTGGGATTAAGAGGGACATGAGTGTATTGAAAGTAAACGCACAGTGAATGTTTACGGAGATCGCTATTGTTTACTGTACTGATGATGAAACAAAGGGGAATAACTTGTACTGGTAAAAGAGCCATTCTGTTGTACAATAGTCAGCACGATTCTTTTTAAGCGGGGTAAAATGATCTGGATATATCTAAAACGGCCGTATTGTAACGAGATTGCTGACTGTAAATAAAAGCCACAAACAAATGCAATTTTCAAGAATGTAATATTAAGCAATAAATTATGATTATAAAAGATGAGTATCTCATAACTCGCAATGTGGTGCAAACAATTTTTCACTAACGTAACGCGCGTTATTCAATTTGTATGCACACACCGTTGCAGTTATGAGACTACATACTTATTCCAATAAAATATAATTCATTGTCACCTTAAATCTTAGAAAAGAAATCAGAATTTTCAGAAGAAAGTATTTTGTATTACTAATGTAAATCTGTTTCTGTTTTGTAGGCAGACATTAAACTAGAAAGTTTGCCTATTGACATTGTATTCGAAGCCATCGAGGCTGGAAAAAGTAAGCATTTTTTGCAACATATCCTGATATAAGTATTTTCAAAAGTGCATGTACATTTATATATTGCAAGATGGAGTCATTAGTCAGTAGAAGGGTTTATTCACTCAATAATGTGCAAGTTAACAGAGTGATGATAGGTGAAGATAATTGTAGCTTTCTGTTTCTAGATGGAATCAGCAGAATTCTGGACATTATGGACACTGTGATAAGTAAACCAAGAAAGCCTAAAAGCAATGCTCCAGTGAAAGGTAGAAACAGCAAAACATTTCACATCATCACCTATCTATATATGTACATTACCTGTCTATATATGTACATTACCTGTCTCTATGTGTACATCTGTCTATATATGTACATTACCTGTCTATATAATTGAATAATTTACCAGAGCTGATGGTGCAGTTGATCGTTAATAAAATTGTTCAGTGTGTGTATGTTTGGCAGGAATACATGTAGAACCGGGTGCTTCGTGACCCGTGTTTCTCAGGACTATCTACACACTTCCTGCTGTTGTAGATCATCTTACTATCTCAATTGTCTTGTGACTAAAATATTGCTATTTTTGAATTGTAGAAAAGTTTATTGTAAACCCCCAGAAGAGATCTCGTGTGGTTGGAATTGGAGGTCAAAGACTACGACAGCTGGCTCAGAAAACGGGAGTCCAGATGTCGGCTGTGGACGAGAGCACGTTTGATTTGTTCGCTCCGGATAAGACTGCCATGTTGGAGGCTAAAGAACTGCTGGAGTCCTGGCTAGAGGAAAAGGTCAGACCAAGATGTCATTATCTACATAAAGTCATTTATCCACCTGATAGTATTATATACATGATGTCAATATTTACAAAATATCATTATTTACATGATGTCATTATTAATTTACATGATGTCTTTAATTATACATTTACATAATGGTTAATTTTTGTGCCCCCGGAATCTTCGATTTTATAAAATAAAACAATATTATATAGTTTTTGGTCTGTCCGTTTGTCTGCAAAAACTTTAACATTGGCCATAACTTTTGAATGGCAAGTGATGGGACTTTCATATTACACATGTGTGTTCCTTATGACAAGCCCTTTCTACTGGTACCAAGATTTTTGACCTCCTGACCTTGAAGTTTGACCTACTTTTCAAAAACTTAAACATTGGCCATAACTTTTGAATGGTAAGTGATAGATTTTTCATATTTCACATGCATAGTCCTTTTGGCAAGCCCCTTTCACTGGCATGTGGAATCCGGGGGCATCAGTGTTTCACAAACACATCTTGTTTTTGTGTATATTGGGATGACTACCAATCCATCAATGTATATCCATCGCTACCTTACCTAACTGTACCGCTGCATGGGTTTCTGTACATTTCAGCCTGCCCCTCATCTGGATTTTGGCGCTATATATACAGTGAGGATACTGGAAATCAAGTATGTATCAGCATAATATTTTAAATCCATTTAAAACACTAAGCTATTGAATTAAACTGATCTTTTGGTTAACTGTCAGTTGATTTCAACTTTTCTGCCACTGGATCATGATGTGTATTATGTTTAAGTAGATATTTTTGATAAAAATTACAAGTGTAGTAGAGACTAATTTTGTCTATTAAAAGTTGTTTTGATCTTTAAAGTGAATAGTAATTAACTGCGATTTTAAATGGACTCTATATGACACCTAGTGTCAGTATGCATACAGCATGACAGTTTTTAGCAGTATTTTTTTATACAGATACTAAGCCATATTTTCTGTCGGTTTTGTACCATTTTTAGTTGTATTCTTGATATGGATACTAAGCCGTATTTTCTGTTGGTTTTGTAGTGTACAAGGAGTTATGGTGGAAGTCCATCCCAGCATGGAACCAGTATTTATACATAGGTCACAACTAGATCTCCGGAAGGTAAGAGAAGAATCAAACTGATGCCAAAAGGACGGTTGCAAATTTTAAATAAGCAATTTACATAATGATTAATGTGTATTCGGATCTAGGTGTTATTTCATTTCTTTCTAAATTCTTCTAAATTTTGACAGACACCGTACTTTTACTGCTTTTGATGCATGTCATTTTAAAAAAAATTTATATTCTAAGTTTTAAAAAGTACATGTAAATTTGCTTTTGATAAAGTGATAAAAAAAATTCAAACACAGAAATATATATGTAGGACTCCAAAGTGCGATGGTACTAAAGTGCGATGGCTACTTCCAAAGATGCGAATGGGTCGCTGCGAGTTGACACGCAAGCGATGGTCCTTAATATGCCGCAAGCGATAAAGCTGATAAAAAGTAATCAGAGAGTACATGGGAGTCTGAGTTTCTCAAAATTTTTGGATCTCCTTTTCTTCAGTTTTATCCTCGAAAAATACTGTCAGGGCAGTGAACGTTTGATTTCTTCGTGATGATGTCCATAAAAGCGTGACGTCACAAACGTTACCAACACCATCGTACTTTGGCATGTTAGACCATCGCACTTTGGAGTAACGTGTAGACCATCGCACTTTGGCGTGGCCATCGCACTTTGGCGTCCGTAAGCTTAACAAACCATTGCACTTTGGTGCAGACCATCGCACTTTGGGGACACCATCGCACTTTGGAGTATTACATATATATTACAAAAAGGGTGATTATAAGAAATTTGATGCCCAATGGAATAGTTGGAACCAATCTTCTTGTAACTCTCTGCTCTCTTCTTTCCCTCTTTCTCCCTTCTCTCTCTCTCTCTCCTCTCTCTCTCTCTCTTCTCTCTCTTCTAACACTGCTGTATTTTGTATTTGATTTATTGTTATCAGCTATACAGAAAGTTTTAAAATGAACAAAAATTTCTTTGATTGAGCAGGTTCATGATGCCACAGTTTTAGGATTGACTCCTGGTGACGAGATTCAGGTGAAATATTTCGGGAGCGACCCAGTAAGTGGTCAGATCAGACTGTCCCGCAAAATCCTGCTGTCTCCCGCGCTCCCACTGTTCAAGTCTTGATGACGCAGGATCTCTAGTTCAATCAATGCATTTCTGACACAGCCCGAGTAGCGAAATTCCCAGATCAGACGGAGAGCCATATAAGGAGTTAGAACTTCACAGGTTCTGGAGCGTTTTGACGAATTTCTACACAACATCCCGACAGGGCCACTACACTGAGCTCAGTTTGCTGTTCTTCATCAGGTCTGACCGGGACGAGACACGTGACTGTTCTTCTGATGATACACGTGTTCTTATTACCAAAGTTTGACCACATGACTATACTACAGAAGTTCATCTTGCCTTCTACTTTCTTTTCAGAAGAGAATAACATCAAAATTTGTTGTTGAGTTATAAATGTTTATATGAATAAATCCATAATCCCTTGGATTCCATGGACAAGTGAGCATTCCATTCTGTGATGGATATTCTTCATTCTCTGATTCTTTGATTTGAATTTTTTTTAAATGAAAAAAAAAATAACCAGCTAGGTATTATAATTTATAATTTGTTTGCAATGTAAGAACTGTAATTTTTTTTTTTATTGCAAATGGGTATGAAATACTGTACTAAGGAAATTTTTTTATCCTCAGTTTATTTTTGCTCAAACTCTAAATGGCAGAATTGAAAACTACCGGTAGACGTACAAATGTAGATTTATTTGTATCTTCAAAGTAGAAAAAACAGCTTTGGAGACATTCAAAATTGGACATTTTTTCCCCCCAAAATGTGTTAAAATTTCTTTATATATTGAAGTGGTTCTGTATAGAAGGGTTTGAGAGTATTCACCATTGAAGCTCCTGGAAGATATTTACTGTTTCATATTATAATAGTTTGAATGAATTTTACTTGTTCCATTATTTTGAATGTAGAGGTGTTTGACTGGTACACCTAACAACAGTTTTTACTGGTCACATTTTGTCACGTTTGTGTGTGGTCAGAATGGCATCCTTCAAAGAAATAATTCATGATATTTTATTTGTTGATAGATTAAATATGTAAAATTTGGTTACAGTATATAAAATGATGATTTTTAGAATATTGTTGTTCATCCTTATGGTACATGACTTTCTCATATTACTATAGTAACCAGTGTTAGATTGAGTTTACCATGTGATACAGCCATGCGAGATTTTTCTGTCTCACACTGCTGCGAAATAATTGTTTTGATGTGATATATTTTCTATGATTTACATTACACCATGAAGCAAATTGTTTTTATTGTTTTATTTAACATTCAAATTGATATAGCTTTCTGATGGGCAACCTTGGTTTTTCAGTTTAGCCTGTTATATGAAACCATGTTTGGGCACATTCTTTCTGTCTGTCTAATTAGTTTATGCATTGAAGGTCAAATGAGGATTTTGACCATTTTCTCAAAGCTTCTGAATACATGCATTTGTAATCTGTGACGTGTAAATATAGAGAAAAGGCAAAAATAGAAGTACTCTGAAATGTCTATATCTTTATTTTTCTACAAAGTATTTTTGTTTCAAAAAGGGGGGGAGTGGGGAAAAAACTACTAACAAATGGGAGGGGGGCCCTGAAGAGGGGGGTGGGAGGGGCAAATGCACATTAGATACGAAAATATTTACATCAACCACCTGGTATTGTATTGCTATAATTTTCTAATATTAAGCGCCAAATTAAACATATACTCAAATAAATGATACCCCCTCCCCCTCTAAATTTATTAAAGCTGTCAATATAGTTGTACAAATTTCCAAATCCTCCGCACACTGGAAGTAGAGCTTCATGCAAAATATTAGTAGTCTGTGATATATAGTTGCTGATAATTATGTTACTAAAATGTTGTACATGACTGCTGTATATAAAAATTCCAAGTTATCGGCAAATAGGAAGTAGATGTCCGATGCATCTGAAAATGCATCCCATGATACACCATACCTATATAAAGCTTCATGCAAAATATTAGTAGTTTGTGATATATAGTTGCTGATAATTATGTTACTAAAATGTTGTATATAACTGCTGTATATAAAAATTCCAAGCCTTTCACCCTTATGGAGACATCACCTTTGCCGATGAAGAGGTCCAAATTTTAAGCCTGTGCGCAGAGCTCACAAGCGACCCTTGATGCAAAATATTTGTAGTCTGTGATATATAGTTGCTGAGATTATGTTACGGAATAATATGTGACAGACGGAATGACAGACAGAGGTAAAACAGCATTCAGAGTGGGAGTATAATTAATATTCTTAGGAATCTGCAAGGTATCAAACATTTTCTGTCTTTTTCTCACTGATACATCGAGTGGAAGTTTTACAGAAAAGAAGCTCTTTGATTGGCGTTCATTAATTCGCGGGTATATCGGTCTCCACGTACAGCTGTTGATGTCTTGCAGAATTTCAATGTTGCGCACCTGTAAATAGAATATTCTAGACTGACGTAAATAATAAATAATACCGCGTGTCAGATTTGAGCCTACATACCCTCTTGTGCTAAATACTCCAAAGTTTATGCTCCGACCGTGGAAATTTTGAAAACCATAGTATTGAAAACTACAGAATATTACAATTTCACATTTCCTATAGCTTATGTATCATGTATTAGGCAGAAAAACTGATTCCAGATGCCAATTCTAAATACATGTAGTGCATTGTCTTGGAATGAAGACAACTGTTATCTCGAAATTTCTTGACATATAGCGGCAGGATAATGACGTAGATTTCACTCACTGGTGGAGCGCATTTAGAGACGAACCCTCACCCCCACCTCATGTAAAAGGGATGAGGAAGGTGTATCTTTGTCGCCACTCATTATTTGTCAACGTTGCCATTTATAGACAGTGAAATATAGCTAAATGACTAAATAACGTGAAACTTCGTATGAAATGCAGTACATCTGCCATATTGTAATAAGTTTCTGTAACTTACGAAATGGATTTCAAGGAAATTGCAAATATTTTTATTATTTTTTAAATGGGGTTCTCAGTAATCAATAATACAAGGTTTACTTCACTACTTGATTCATCAGTTCTAGCTTACAATCTTGTCATCCCATTACTGCACTATTATAAAAAGTTGGGGGGGGGGGATTTGGTTTGCATAAAATAACGGAAAATTATGCTACCCACCCATCCAAATGGACCCCCCCCCCCCTCCTTCTATGTACATGTACCTGCTGGAACGAAGTCAGGCACAGGAAAAGATATATTGATATTGTAAAACATGATAATCCAGCATAATCTTGTCGCAGTTAACTGAGCAATGAGTCACTTCTGGAAAATACTCCTGTGAACACAAATGTTCAAGCTATTTTGCAAAAATAAGACGTTTAAACGCAAAATTTTTCTGTCCACCAAACTACTGCTAATAGGATTTCCCATACTATAACGTTTTTATCTATCATCTATTGTTAGTTAGATTTTTAGCTCTCCTGAACCGAAGGTTCAATGTGAGCTATTCTGATCGCCTTTTGTCCGTCGTCTGTCTGGCTGTTAACTTTTCACATTTTCGACTTCTTCTCAAGAACCGCTGGGCCAAATTAAACCACACTAGTACAAATCATCCTTGGGTGAAGGGGATTCAAGTTTGTTCAAATGAAGGACTGGGCCCCCTTCAAAGGGGGATAATTACGAAAATGCAAAAATAGGATGGTTCATTTAAAATCTTCTTCTCAAAACCGCTGGCCAGAAAAAGCTGAAATTCATATGCAAGCTTCCTGATATAGTGGAGATAAAGTTTGTTCAAATCATGACCCCCAGGGTAATGTGGGGCCACAATAAGGGATCAATATTTACATGCAAATATCTAGGGAAAATCTTTTAGGATCTTCTTCATTGAAACAGACGAGTGGATATTTACCTGAAAGCTTCCTGATATGGAGTAGATTTAAGTTTGTTTAGATATCCCCCCCCTTTCCGAGGTTGGTGGGGCCATAATAGGGATAAAGTTGCTACTATTGCTTTCTTAGTGAAGGAGTGTTCAGGTGAGCGATGTGGCCCATTGGGCCTCTGTTTTTAGTGAAGCAATGATCAGGTGAGCGAGGTGGCCCATGGGCCTCTTGTTGTGAGATGGCGAGCGTCGTGTTCCTCAGCTTATTTACCTTTAAAGTTCCGTGACACCGCACGTAATGTACCCCCCCCCCCACACACACACACTTGTTGCGTCCTTGCTATGTGTGTCTCCATCTTATATTGTCCCTTGGCTATACCACTGAGTTGTATGTACACCACAATGCTGTCAGTAGACTGAATAGACTTGTAGTGCCAGAACGACAGATAAATTTTCGTCCTTGAAGAAAACCAGAATCCCATTATGCTTGATATTAATGAGTAATAAAAGACTAAACTTGGGGTTAACTATGGTTAATTGTATCTCATCAATGCTTGATGAAGCCTGGAGTACAAAAGATGACTTTAAGAAACAACTATACGTTTTGTAAATATATACATCAAAACTGACAGACTTATCACCATATTATTTTAATACCAAACCTATTCAATATTCATGAAAGCAAGCAGATCCAGTAAATAAAAAGGTGAAATTACAGCACTTAATCAATTTCATAGAGATACAATAGGGCATGCACGGACCCCTGCAGCTGGGAACATCAACATTGTTTATAGGGAGTAAGCATCCCCTATTGACAGGTCACACCCACCGTGAGCCCTATAGTAATATGTTGATCAGGTCACAGGCAATAATTTCGCTTGGGGCCTCATAAATGCACTCTTATACATATAGTAATTAGCAAATCTGGATCAGGTAAACGAATTAATCAGTAGACAAAGGATGCGCTACCAGTCAGCATGAAACACGACCAAGTGATAGATTGTATTTTAGATTAGACAACCATAGAAATTGCCAAATGCTGACTTTAAACGAGATTGTCGAAATCCCTGTAGTATAAACTATTTGTCAGTGGACTGCCTCGAATTATAAATTGATCATACGTTAAACATACTCCTGAGTATCAAATCAGATACAAACACTTTATGCATATTGCTGCATAAATACGGGAAAGTTGACTATGGAGAAACGTTAGTCATTCCGTTTGACATAAGATTGATTGATTGATTGATTATTTACTGTTTTACGTCCCACTCGAGAATATTTCGCTCATATGGAGACGTCACCATTGCCGGTGAAGGGCTGCAAAATTTAGGCCTATGCTCGGCACTCAGGGCCTTTGAGCAGGGAGGGATCTTTTTCGTGCCACACCTGCTGTGACACGGGGCCTCGGTTTTTCCAGTCTCATCCGAAGGACCGCCCCATTCAGTCGCTTCTTACGACACGCAAGGGGATGCTGAGGACCTATTCTAACCCGGACCCCCACGGGTCGACATAAAATTGAGTTTAACATCCATGTAACTGACAATGTGACGTGATGATATTGTCTTCTCGCTGATGTAATTTGATTTTAGATGGATTCGTCTGTTTCCGATAAAAATGAGGAAAACGAGTGGCCAATACCAATTTCCAGGAAATTTTCTAACTGTGTTGAGGTGTTTGAGCAAGTGGTAGGGAATCTGACCGAATATTACAATGTATATATCATTCGAACCATAATTCATGTAATTTATTGCGCCACCTGATAGGCTATGTATTTTTGAAGAATTATATGTTTAAAAAAATAGGAGGCATTTTCTAACCCCTCCTCGATGACATCTGCACTACCAATAGTAAAGTGCCATAAGGAATGGTTGTACCCTGCGTTCAAATCATGTTGTATCCTGCGTTGGAATGGTTGTATCCAAATGACGTTTGGCCACGGTGGTATAGGGTACAAAACACTGTGGAAAAGCATAAGTTACTGGTTAAGAGAAATGATGTCATGGAAATTATGCAACTGGGGAACTTAACTAAAATGAAAGAGCAGACGTTTCCTAAATGCATCTGGCATACATGTATGATTATTTAAGCCATTTGTTTTCTGTATTCATGGGTACATAGACGGATATACTAGTAGTAGACGAATAATGTGATTGGAAGTTGCATCAAGTAACAACAATCCTGATATTGTTGCTAGATATTATCTTGATTGCATACAGCATATGCAATGTGCACCACGAGTTTACGTGCAGATTTTGGAACAGAAAAATATAGTCATAGTTTTTTGCAGCAAGTGTTTAAATTCCATCATCATGTATGGAAAAATGAAGTACGTTGTACCAGAGAATAGAGGCATGGTGGGGGTCCTTTAGGAAACTTGACCTCCCCCCCCCCCCCCCCCCACATTTAAGGGATATTTGAATGTCCATCATGACCAAGATATCCGTATCTTGTTTACGACAAGCGTGTTAAAGCCACTAACAGACATAGATCTACTTATCATCATAATTTCTAACAACTCGACATGATTTTCTGACAAGTGGAATTATTTTTCTGATAAGTGGAAATAATATTCCCACAAGTCATACTTAACTGACAAGTCGTTCTAACTGATTATCTTACGGAAACGTACGGAAACGTTTACGGAGCACCTCTTGTTGTTTATGTCGACAAAAAGAAGTCAACATATCGTCGATTTGAACAATTTAACGACTTTTTGAACTCAGTAAGTCTTCATCTTTATGCATTGAACAACTTATTTTTCTCGTCTTGGTTGTACTTAAATTAACATGATGACTTTCAGGTCATCGTCAAAAATTAAGTCAATGATTTGAGTATCATTTAATTTTATTTCATGTGATCACCTAGTGCCGATTCTCATTGGATAAAACACTATAAGAATTAAAGTGATTTTG
>CAJDSM010032277.1:11680-21775 GCA_903981925.1 Ostrea lurida
ACTGGAGGCATTCCGAATCTAAAGTAGCCTTATGAGGTTTATATTGTACCTATGTCTGTGTACATTGCGCCTCTTATACGCATTTCTAATCGTATCTACAGTGAAAATACACTTTGAGGGTCACAAATATTATAACTACCTTTCAGATTAAAATGAATTTCTTTATTTGCTTTGGTGATAGGAATTAAACTATCGTAGTAATTGCCAAATACGTGATATGTACATTCATTAACTTTATTTTAATTTGCTAATGGTAAGATGTATATGTTTCTATGTATGTGCAATTTGTCATCATACCAAATTAGAATTTTGTTTGCTTAGCATGAAAAAGTAATAAAAGATAACTTTGAGTGTTAACGACTTCAGATTTCATTAGTTTTGATGACATCAAAATAACCATCAGCAGAAATGAAAATGTCAAGCAAAAGCTAAATGACTGAAAAGAATGAAATAAAGTCATATGACGAAAGCACGTCATGCAGGTAATAAGTAAAACTGAAATTTATCACCATGATTTATTACGCTTGTTTATTAACAGTTTATTTACACTCCTTTGTTTAAATGACAGTCTCAGAAATGTTGATGTACATGAAAATGATGATGCATGTGACTATGAATATTTTGAGGTTAATGATGCCGCAGGAAAAACCATTATTAAGCCATTTCACCACCAGAGGTTTCTTAGAACCATTGCTTACACATCTCACCGCCAGAGGTCAATGAGATCGCCAGATTGAAATGTTGCTGAAAATTGTTATGTCGGTCTTTTAGTCTGTATTTGAAAAAAAAATAAAATTATGATTTACAGGTTTACAAAAATGCTAATTTACACGCGAATAAAATGGGCGTTACAAGTCACGTCAATTTGAAATGAATATGAAATGCAAGTTTATGTAAATTTGACCGAATTATGAAATCCCTGCAAGATGTTTACTTGAATATATTGAGAAGTAATAGATCTCCATCAGGTCAACAGAAGGACTAAAATTATTTACATCACACGAAAAATAAAACTACTCTCAATGTTTGTAATCTTAGTATACACTTCACGACATTATTGATTGTTTCAAATATGTGCACACGAGTCAGTGGAATAGCCATAGGTAATATATAATCATTAACATTATAGATGTATTTGTGAAACACTGATGCTCTTGTACAGCAGCAAAGTAATTATGGTTCACAAAAAAGGAGTTTTCACAATAAATACATATGTGGAATATATATGCCCTAGAACGAAACAATCAAAAGAAATGGTCAAGGTGCAAGTTTTTCGAAAGAAGAACAAACTATAAGGACAGGACATGAGATCAAAAGTTTTGCTACCGGAAAAAAATGCCCTGTCAAAAGGAGTACACATTTGGAATAAAAGCTTTATCGTCGAAATTCAGAAGTTAAGGCCAAAGTTAAAGTTTTCCGAAATTAAGTAAGATTCCATGGTGAATTGAAGGCTATGAGAACCTAAAGAATCAAACATTGTCACAAGGAGGACACATGTGAAATACACAAACCCTATCACCGTCTATTCAAAAGTCGTGGCCAACGTTAAAGTTTTTGGGACAGAGACAGACAAACAGACCACAAACCAAAAACCCGAAATCTCCGACTACGGGAGCATAAAGAGGATCATCTGTTGTTTTGAATTTCCCCGTTTTCCTTCTGGTCCAATCTAAAATGAAGGCATACGTGATCGTCTTTGATCAAATTTTCTGTCAGTGTCGTTGATATTATAAACTTTTCACATTTACATCACCATCTTCAAAATCGCTGAGCAAATTTCAACTAAATTTGCCACAAAACACCTTTGGGCAGTTGAGGAATTATGGTCAACTCCAATTAATGATAGATAGGAAATAAAGAAACTGATATGGTACTAGTATGTTTAAAAAATTTCCTCTTAGAATTTCTAGACATGATTTTATTACTGAGTTGGAATATTAGAAAGATCGTTCAAACTATGAGCCCTGAGTAGGTAAGGGTGGGTTCAAAGTCTTTAAACATTTCTAAAGACCCGGATGAATACAATTTGTAGAACTTAGTCTACAATCTTTATCACTACTCTGTTCACACCAAGTCTCGACCACAACAGAAGTTATAGTTTTACAATAGCATGAAGAAAATATTTAAAGATAATAAGGGTACATATTATGAAATAAATACAAAATTCATTTTGCTCACACCATGGCCCCTAGGGTGGGGCAACATTAGGAGTTCAATGTCTTGCATATATGTAAAATTTAAAAAAAAATCTTACGCACAAAAAATTTATGCAGTTCTAAGCGTCCTCGTGCATTACTTTTCAAATCCAAGCGAAAGAGCAAAACTACAGTAGGGGTTCATAGTTGAAAAATAAAGCAACAAACAGTGACCAATCTCATAAATCCTATAAAGAGACAAGATTAAGAGTTGGGCAAGCACATACCTCTTTTGTATACCAGATTGTGGGATCAGATGCCCAGAAAGAGTAAGCAACCCATCTTAACCGGTCACATCAGCCGGGAGTCTTCTATCCTGATCAGGTGAACGGAGTAACCCTTAGTCAAAATTAATGTGTAAAGAATGACCTCACAATTGGTACATGTAACACGTCTGACGGCATTCGACAAAATGATAGATTTATAACTTTACGCACTATTCGTGTACATTTCTAAAATTGTCCTTAGCTATACTTGGAGTGTGTAAAAGAGAAATTTGTAGATTGTCTTTGGTAATGATTTAAAATCTTTCCAATAGCACATTATAAGAGTTTGTGAAGATAAAGTACAAGCAGTATAACTGGTGTGGTATATGTATATAGAGATTTCAAATTTACTTTATTTAGTAAAAAAAATGCAGTTATTGTTGGGTTTTTATTTTATTTTTTGTTTGTTTGTTTGTTTGTTTTTAAAAAACAACAACATATTTTACGTGTATTGACCAAGTCAAAGAGATTAGAAACAATTTCATAAAATTACAAGTTCTTCTCCTTAAATATCATAATTATAGTGACATGTAAATCAAGAGTGTGGATACAGGTATAAGGCGTTAAATGTATATAATAATATAATAAATGATTACTTAAACCTACAAGTTTCATAAATATATGGACAGCAGCAAAAAATAATAATGTTTTTTGGTAAAGGTAAACTGACATTACCCAATAACAACAGATTTGTGTTTATATTGATTAAATCAAGCATAAAATTGTTTTCAGCATTATGACCATTTCTACAAGAAAGAAAAAAGAAATGATAAACGTCTTCATCTTCCCCACATAAACAAAATGAACTATCGATAATATTGCATTTATAGAGATCACAGTTTAAAATAGAATTGTGTCGTAGCTTGATATGAATTATATAATTTAATATGTATAATCTTTTAAAACCCTTCCTGGGCCTAAATTGCTGATCTACTCGGCTAGGCATTAAATTAAAAAAGAACAGACAATTATTGCTGATATCTATATTTTCATCCATGTTTTAAAATGAAGTCAGCCATTATGACAATGTAATGTATATTTCTAAGGAAATATTGAAGATGAGACAACAGAGCTATAACAGACAATACATTGGAAATATATTGTTCAAGTTGTAGACTGAAATTAATTACCATCGTGGTTTTTATGATCGTTAAATGATATGATCTTGCAAAGTAAGGCTTTTCTTGGTATTTGATATAGGCAATATTAATAAAAACAGGACATTGATGTGAACTGGAAAGAATGTCTTGAATATTTTGAAAATAATAAAGTGACTTTTACAAATAAATTATTTATACCGCCTTACTGGGAAAAATTGAACTAGATGATTATCATTTCCAAGACTGGGAAATTCGATTTAATACCAGATATGTCAATCAATCTCTCAAACCTGGATTTGACTGAGAGGTCAGTTCCTTTTTATGAAATATACACGCATCTACATGTAGGCAACACTTAATTTTCTTACACATATTAACGCTCTGGTCTGAATTTACTTGAATTACATTATAAGAAAACTTCTAGGTCCAAAGTTAAAATGGAAACAAGGTGGAATATTTCTATACTTTCGAAGAAAATCTATAAACTAGAACAATATAATTGTAATGGTTTCCATTTCTTACTTTCCACCCTTTACACGATATTCTTTGCAGATTTGTTAACCAGAAATTAATAAAGCATTTAATTTTCAGAAATTTACATCGTAAATGATACTCAAATTCCCATGTGGCAAAAGTTATCATAACATTAAAACTTAAACTGGAAATGTTTTTTAAATATAAAAATATCAATGGACAAGAAATTACATTTAGACATCAAGATCTCGCCATGTAATTTGTAGAAAATATCTGTCTCTATCTCTCTCTCATACAGGATATTGCAGATATGATTTTTCTTCACTTTGTGGTGTGGGGTTTGTTTGGGGAGGGGGGGGGGGGGTCGGTAACTTAATATATTTCAAATAAGATTTTCAACATGGACTGTATTCTGATAAGATTAATCAATATTGTGTTCCATAATGTACAAAAATCACATGTATAGATTTTTATGATCGATTGATTGAAGAATTGCTCAAGGTTTCGTATTTTAGGCATATCTAATGGCCCGAGACTGCAAAATCAGCTCCGATCCTCTTTCTGGTAGAGAGAAGATGACAAATCACCAAACAACAGACACATTTGTTATTCCGGGACAATTTGGGAAAAAATATATTCTATGACCCATGAATGGCGTGTTAAAGATGAGTACCTGGCACGTCTTCATAAGCAATAAATCTGCAAGATACGACTTACACATGTCTACATAACATAGTCATATGTCTTCGCCATGTTGGGTGAAATTTTGCAGTGTCTAGTGGATCTCAACCTGACAGTGCAGGTCAAATGCTTCTCATAACGTTCAAGTGTCAAGCAAGCTAACATGCTGGCTTCTAATTGTAAATATTTCAAATTCTTGGCATGCACATTACTCTCTTTTGTTTTCAATGACTTCTTTGGTGTGGCCATGAAGAGAGGACGATACTTGATGTTTTGCTTATTGTCTGCTTATAAATAAAACCTATCTATTTAATGTTCTATTTTTAAAACTCGAAAAAGTAAATCTTTTAATTTTCCCCACAGGATTAATTCACATAGTAATATATCTCGTTTTTGTTCAGTTCTGTGAGCACCTTATTCATTTTCTTTTCTTATTTCCACATAATTTTCAATTAACCCTAATACCAGATAAACAAAAATACAGTTGATCACTAAAACTGCATAGCTATATTCATGTTTAGCGATCTTAATACTTCTGGTCCTAGATTCAATGACATCACTTAAACACAATAACTGTATCGATGAGTTGTCAGAGTCCACTCTGTTATTGTGGATGTTCTATTGACATTGTGACGTCATTACTTGTGTACATGCAGTGTGATTTAAAATGCGAAAATCTTATGAAATTCATAAATACTGATTCGACAAAAGATTCCTTCTTTTGCACCAGCTGCTGTCCGATGTTTTTATAAGTATTTTTAGTAACCATCATCTAATAGGATGTGGTAATATTCTGGGGATTCCCCAACGTCACAAAATGAAATGGCCTTGATGAATATTAAAAGATACACCCTTTCGCGTGCACGTGGATATTTTTTCTACATGTACATCAAATTTCTTTTTAAGTAGTTTAAGAAAAAATGCATAAATCAACTAAAAATGTAATTGACTTCGCGGGACACTTTAACTATAGAATAAATTAAGCTGCCCGACATAACATCAGTTATCTTATATTAGATAAACCCCATTAGCCTGTCATTATTAAAAGTGAGATGCATAGAAAATGGACAAATTGAACGTTTGCAAAAAACTATTGTTTTGCTGATGAATTCAACAATTAACACTTGATAACAGACACAACGTCTCTCGTATATGTAAGTGAACATACGAGCATAATACTTACATTGTAATATGCGTGAATACACTTTTTTATTTGATTTAATTAAAACCAAACCGATTGCACACTACAACTTGACTCAAATTATCTTTCAGTGGAAGAAAGTCACAAAAATTACATGATAAACATTAACTAGTGTTAAGGCTAATTCTTTCCTAGTCTTTCAAGACTTATTTTTCTGTAATTTCTTTTTACCAAGACTCCATTCTGAATAAACTATAATAAGTTAACATTATTGATTGTTACAATACTTTCTAAAGTCAGTCAAATGGCAAGATAAACCACATTTTTTTAGTTGCTCTTTATATAAAGAGTTAATCACCTATTTGTTATCAAGCCATATATAACAAGAAAGTCCCAAATGGAATACAAAATAAGAGTTGGGCAAACACGGACCCCCGTAACACACCAGAGGTGGAATCACGTGTCTAGGAGGAGTAAACCGATCACTATTCGCCGTTGAGCCCAAGCGTCCTTGATCAGGTAAACGGAGCAATAGTAAGTCAAATCAGTGCATGAAAAACGGATTAGGCCAAAATGGGTTTATGAAACACATCCAGAGATACGCATTTTAACCCAGTGGCAGCCAATCTGGCAAAGCTAAAATCATTCATCAACGCCATAGACTTGCGAAATGCTGCTTTAAATGTTGACCGTCAAAATCTCCAATAACAGCAAGGCCTTTCTCCATTCAAAAAATTCATCCAAACACAGAAAAAGCTCTGGCGTATCGAATCCCACCATACACAGGTGATGATGTAATATTTGCCACATAATCATGGGAAATTGACGATGGAAGATTTAAATCTTTCCGTTTGTCATAAAGTTGAGTATGTTAGTTTGCGTTTTTTCTAATCAAGTATCTAAGCAACGAAGCAGACATAGAATACTGGTGGTGTATTTATTTCTAGTCGCTGGGATATAATCGTATCAACATTCGTCATCAGGTAGACTGTGCTGCCATGCAAGTAGAAAAATGTTTTGTAGAACCTAAAAATATAGTGTCCTATGGTTAAAAAAATACTCTGAATTTTGCCTAATCGTTTTGTAACCGAGCCCTTCATGCGAACAGCAGAGTTGAGGTGGCAAGATATTTAGTTTTTAATGGTACGGAATAAAAAAGACTCTTTCCTGCCTGTTGTTCTGCATGATGGAATTCCTATTACACACTTCATTTTATTTTATTTAGATTACAACTGCATTTTAAACACGCACTTTTGGTATTAACTCCACAATTTTGGTAATCTACTTTCACTTCATACTGCTCTTTCAAAAGACCGAAATTCTTCAAAATCATGCTTTCAGTTTTAAACACATTTAATATTCCCAGTCAATGGACGAAGAATATGAACTACCGAACCTATACTGGATTCCAAACTTCATAAAACCCTTCAAAAACAAAGATATATTGCTGGATCTAGTAAATTTTCACCAAGCCCCTGTCTTTACTCCTCACGAATATATTGACAGCTGTCAAGGAGCAACTTCAGACGTATTGTAAACTACATATGTCAGAAGTAGAGTAAATAATGTGGATTCTAAAAAAAAAACTCTAAAAAACTTCTAGTGAATTGAAATCCCAAAAACCTTTCACAATCAACAACATCAAAACATATGCCTTTTCAACACTTTTACACGACCATCCCGCACACAAATTAAAGACAAGGCTTGTAACAACATAAACAGTTGCTTCTTTAACAAAAATTGAAAAAGGAAATATTCTTATCTAGTGATCAGCCATTCAAAAATTATTTTGTTAAACTACACTTTGATTCTACACACAATACTCTGAAGTTGATATTAAAGCAATGCTGGAGTTCCTTATACAATATCTTGTGAGTTTTTGGCAATCAGGTCTTCCAACAGTCTGTTGGAATTCCAATTGCACGAATTTTGCTCCTTTATTAGCTGACCCTGTTTTTTATAGTCTTATGAGGCAGAATTCATTCGAAAGCCTCTACATTGAAAAGAAGGAAATCTTCTGGCGGTGCCTTTGGTTCGGCATTTCATATGTTGACGACTATTATCTGTGAATAATACTAATTTCCATTCATATGTCGATTCAATATGTACCAGCGAGCTAGAAATAAAGGACGCCACATAGTCTTCCATGTCTGCTTCGTGCATGGATGTTTGTTGAACATTGACATTGACGGCAAACTAACTACTCAACTTTATGACAAACGGAACGATTTCAGCATTCTCCATCGTCAACTTCCCGTGTTTTGTACAATTCCACCTGTTGCACTGCATGATATTTCCCCTTTTTTGGCGTGTGTGTCTCTCGGCTTTTCGATGCACAAGAGCTTGCTCTGCGTGTGGTCAGTTTTTTGAATCGTGCGGACAGGTGGTTGTTGCGGGGCTTTCAGCAGTCACGTTTGAAGGATCCCATTACTGTGTAGCATATTCTAGAATGTATCTACCTAGTGATTTGTACGAATTTATCTTGAAACCTTTGTTGCTGATGTTGAGATTACGCTTACCAAAGCCGACGGTGTTGTTGGCGTTAACACAGAAGTTTTTTAATTATGACGACTTCACTTAAGGTCTGATAATATTGTAATACCCAGATACTTAGCTAATGTCACCTCTCTAGCTGATGACCATACAGGATGTAGTCCTTCGAGACGATAGTCCGTTGTTGGTGCTTGTCAGAAATGCTGCACTTTCATAAGCCATTTAACTTCCTAGACTGCTAGCTTGTCTATCTTCTTGAAGTGTATTTGTATCGATATTTGATATCATAGCTAGAAAGATAACCCATCGTCAGCAAATCGCCTTACTGTTGATGTTAGATCTCAGCATATCTTTTATATGGCATAAAATAAATCGACCCAGCACGGCTCCCAGATTCTACTGGCACTTAATGTGATGATACGCCTTCAATGATGACTCTCTGACTGCAGTTTGAGCAGGAAAGGCTTCAGAATCCATCAATTGTCTGTAATACCATGGTGCTGCAATTTTTTGACGAGTAGACCGCGAGTTACTTGATCGAAACCCTTTGAAAAAGCTAAATTACTAGGCAGTCTGTTTCGTTTTTTCCCCCATCCATATGACAGGTAATGTCGATTAATTCAATGAGTTGGTCTTACGTAGTAGGCCTGTTCTAAATCCGTGTTGTAATGTGCCCATGAATGGCAGTCATATGCCATGAGATACTTGTCAGGGCCTATAATGATTGCATCAAATCGTTTTCCCTTCTTCATGTTCTCCATGTTGATGGCATCTCGCCTATCTCATAAGAGAAGTTAAATACCATAGTGAGAATTGATGCCACATGCTCTCTACCGCCCTAAGAATTATCGGTGATAGGTTATCAATGTTGTTATTAGTAGCATAACAAAGAAACGAGTCAATACAAGGAGTGTTCCAAAAATTATGACATTTGGCGGTGTTTCAACCACATCTATTAATCTTTGATACTTTTATTCATACCTACCTTCATAGAACTCACCCTTGGCCTGGAATATTCTTTTGACGATCAATACTACTTCTTGAAAACATTTTCATACTCCTCAATAGGGACACCCATCATTACTGATAAAATTGCAGATCCTAGGGCGTTTCGTGATTTGTACTTTTTCCAGATTGGTGAATTTAAAGTTTGTTGAACAGAAAGACAGATGAATCATTCAATGTTCAAGTTGTATAATATGTTGATAATTTGGTCTGTTACGTAAATCCTAGGCATATTTGAGTCGAAACATCGACTGAAGCGTACACCATTAGTGGATCTAGGTGTACAAGTTTACCTGACGTTTGCGAAGAGAAGTGGATAGAGGCTCTACCTGTTAACTTCTATAAAGAGAGTAGATTGAGCCCTGTGTTTTGGCGCGTCAAACCAGAGACGTAAAATACATAATGAATGCTCCTTTGCCAAACGTTTTTAAGTCCTTGATTTAGAAGTGAGACGCGCAGGCTATCGGATGAGAGGTCCCCTGGCAAGAAGCCTGTACAAGAAGAACCCTCACTGCCAATGGGACCCTGAGCGCTATGCCTAGGACTAAATTTGTGGTACTATAAGCTGGTGACATCACAATTTGAGCGAAAATCATTGTAAGAATGTAATACAAAAGCATGCAAACAAATTTTCGATTATCATAATTTATATATATTTTTATTTCTTACATCTTCTTGTAAAGGTAGATTTTCCTCAGCATTTTGAAGAAAAGTCCATGGCTTTTTAAAAAGGCGGTTAA
>CAJDSM010032281.1:12147-26258 GCA_903981925.1 Ostrea lurida
TAAAATTTATGATTTCCCGATAGTTTCCGAAGATTAACACGATATTGATATAAACGGAAAACCTGATACACGTAGAACACGATACACGATAGACCTGAATAACGCAAAACACGATAGAAAACGGAAAACCTGATACCACGATGACGATAGGATTACACGCACGATTACGATAGGATTCACGCACGATTAGAACACGATAGAAATGTCAAGGAAATAACGTCGCGGGTTACTGTACGAACAGTGTGCTGTGCCGAAAATAGTTTAGGGCTGCCTTTTTTCCCAACCCTGACTACTGAGTATTAAATTTCATTCAAATGCTTCTACATGAAGAAAGAAGAATAACTCGTAGCGGTGGCTTTAATCAACATTTCGAATATTGACTTATGTTTTATCCATCATCAATGATGATTTTCATTTCATATGTCGATTCAATTTATATCCCAACGAAATAGAAAAATAAAGACACCACAGAGCTTCCATGTCTGCTTCGTACTTGGATATCGTATTGAACATTGACATTAACGGCAAACTAACTACTCAATTTATGACAAACGGGACGATTTCAGCTTCTCCAATCGTCAACTTTCCCATATTTATTAGCAATATTCCATCATCACCTTGCATAGGTGTGTATTCAATGTATGTCTCTCAACTTATTCGATACGCAAGAGCTTGTTCTGCGTACGCATCAGTTTTTATGAATCGAGGCAAGCTACTTACAGACAAGTTGTTGTTGCAGGCGGTTTCTTCGAAAACATGTCACGTTTCATAAGGCCCAGCATTTTCGTTAAATTCTATGGTCGTTGTATTAAAAATTTTAGTGTTTATCAATATGACCTATCATTGGAGTCAAAATTGCTGTCTGATGTGTTTCATAGCCATTGGTTAACCGTTTTTCACACACTGATTTGACTACGGATTGTCCGTTTACACCTGAATCAAAGTACTATGGGCTCACGGGCGGGGTGTTGACGGGTCAAACAGAGGGATTGTTACTCCTCCTAGGCACACTGATCCCACCTCTGGTGTTGTCCAGGGTCCGTGATTGCCCAATTCTTTGTTTTTGTATTAATTTAGGACTTGCGAGATGATCACTGTTATCGTTACTTGCTTTACATACGATAAAGTAACTTGTCTTTCGTGAGCCGTTGCCTGTGTATTGAAGTACGAGTCGCTTTGATATAGTTAAATCGGACGATATAGAGAGTAAGTAACTTCGGGCGCTTTGTTAGGGCGCTTTGTGGAAGGTCGCTCTGAAGCGGACCGTGGTGGGAGCCGCCCCCCGACAAAGTGGGGGGGGCGACATAATGATTCAAAAAACATACAGACAGACTAGTCAAAAAACTTATCTACCCAAGCAACTTTTGTTTTTTGGGCGGTATAATATCACACAATTGTAGGTAAAATAAACAAGTAAATACCAAAACCTTTACCACTCAGCTTTTGTCTTCCTTTTTTCTCCATGGGAGTCTGGTCAAAAGTAATATCAAATGTTAATCTTTTTCATTGATTCATTTCCAAAGGCAATTACTAATTTTAATCACTCAATTCAATTGCATTTAACTGCAAAGTAGGCACTTCTGCAATTTTTTACGATGTTTCATACTGTGCATGTATGCGTCATGATTTTTTTCTCATTATTAGAATTGCTAATTCTCCAGTTTCACTAAAAATAAACACCCTAATTTTCAATTCTTTTACTGTTATGCAACACAGCATATTTTTATTGTATTCAACATAAAATATGCACATCTATAAAATGGCAGTGTTCAAAGCATTGTTTACAAATCAAACTAAGTTTCCAAGTTAATATAATAGACCCTATGTAATAGGGTGTACATGAGAAATGTTCACAAGCTTTTAGTGCACCCCTCCATCCTTCTTAGATCCCACCATAACTTGTAACAAAAATATTTTGGATCCTCCTGCCGACAATATGCACATCAATATGGCAATGAAGCATTGTACAGTTTTTCATAGACCATATTGGGAGAATGCAGAAGCTATTTTACATTCCTCCACCTCTCTTGGATCCACCACGACTGAACGGAAAATAATTGGAATCCTCTCTGTCAACAAGGCATCTGCAAGCAACTGCTTACTGGGGAAATCCCCGCTCTAAGAATAAAGCTGCTGCCTGGATAATTTGTTCATTACTGTTTGTTTATCTTTGTCTTTCGTTTCTTTGGTAAGGTGAATATACAAGTGACCGTGATAAGCATTGCAGAAGAGTGCATCCATATTCTTTAAAAAGTTCGAATTAAAAATTTATCGACAAATTCTGCTCCAAAAATCAGATTATTTTTGGCCAATATTTTAAAAAATTTGACTGAAATTCTGTACTTTTTTAAAATTCCATTTTAAATTTTGAGACAGGGACTCTGAATATTACGGTGAATTTAAAAATGACATCACTCCTTAAAAAGTATTTTTTAACTCTGAAATTCGATATCATGAGAAATTGTTTCGTATATCAAGTGCAGGGATAAAGGTCATTATTTATTTCCATTGCAAGTATTAAATCTTTTTTTTTTTATATCGGTTTATTGTAAGACATTATTATTGTATCTATGTCATTGTTAATGATTGATATAGTATTCCTATTCTTTGTTTACACCAACAGACGACAATGGAGTTAAGATGAATAACATCATGAGTAAATTTTAAGTGCCAACAAAGGTCACTGTTTAAAACACTGTAGCTCGAAAAACCAAATTTTTCTTTTTAATTTTCCCGATTGCCCTTCATTGTAGAAACAAAAATTTACACTTCCCAAAAAATGACATCACTTTATACCTCACCCTAGAACCTCTTTTAAAGAAGAGATGTTCCACTACATTGGTCATATTGGCAGGCCTGAACCTGACCATTTTATCAGGGGCTTGATGGACATTATAACCATGCATTTTAGTTTGTTTTCTCCCAACATGTGTGCAAGTAAAGAGGATTTGAAAAGGCATTTTTATTTTGCCAATGCCCCTACAGCACCAGGGGTGCAAGAGTTCCAATCTGAATAAAATCCAATTTTAAACTTTAGAACTGTTACCATCGGGACTAATACCCCCCGCGGGCACACTTACATAATGAACACAACCAGATTTTCTCAGTATTAACAGATTTGAAGTTTGTCTAATCACATGGGTAATATAATATATAATTCTTTAGAGAGGAGTTTGTGGACGATGAACTAATGCATACATTGTGTGAAAAATGCCAAAGTCAAACGTTCATATCTTGTTAACAAAAATATGTTCCCAAAACAAAATCTCAACAATATGCACATCTCCATTATGTGATCTAAACTCCACATAAGTTTCATAAAAATCCTGCAAGTCGTTTCAGGAGAGTGCGTGGACAACGCACTGAATAGCATAGGTATATTGGTGAAAAATTGCCCAGTCCAAACGTTCATTCTTGTACAAAAAATTGTCCCAAAATAAAATTTCTGACAATATGCACATCTTCCATTATATATTCTAACACTCCACAAAGTTCATAAAAATCCTGCAAGTCGGTTTAAAGGAGGGAGTTGCGGACCAACGCCACTGATGCAATGGGTTATTTGGTTGAAAAATGCCTAAGTCCAAAACGTTTCATTATCTTGTACAAAAAATTGTCAATGTAAAATTCCTGGACAATATGGCCACATCTCCATTATGTATTTCTAACAACTCCACAAAGTTTCTATAAAAATCCTGCAAGTCGTTTATAGGAGAGTGGCGGACAACGCACTGATGCATAGGTAATTTTTGGTTTTGAAAAATGCGCTAGTCCAAAACGTTCATATTCTTGTACCAACAAATTGTCCAAAATAAAATTCCTGACAAATGCACATCTCCATTATGTATTCTAACACTTCCACAAAGTTCATTGAAATCCTGCAAGTCGTTTAGGAGGAAGTTGCCGGACAACGCAACTGATGCATGGTATTTTTGGTGAAAAAGCCCAAGTCCAAACGTTCATACTCTTGTACAAAAAATTGTCCAAAATAAAATTCCTGACAATATCGCATATCTCCATTATGTATATCTAACACCTCCACAAAGTTTCATAAAAATCCTGCAAGTCGTTTAGGAGCGAGTGCGGGACAACGCACTTGATTGCATAGGTATTTTGGTTGAAAAATGCCTAAGTCCAAAACGTTCATATCTTGTTACAAAAATTGTCCAAAATAAAATTTCCTGACAATATGCACCATACTCCATTTATGTATTCATAACACTCCACAAAGTTTCATTGAATATCCTGCAAGTCGTTTAGGGAGAGTTGGCGGACAACAACATATTTCGGACAGACGGTACGGACGGAAGGACAGGACAGGTGAAACCTATATACCCCCCCAAAAACTTCGTTTGCGGAGCCCCAAACTTTCCGTCTTGCGGGGGGTATAAATATCCATTTAGCTTCAGTTTAATATCAAATAGCATTAAAGATGTATGTTTTACATGTATAACACAACAAGGCAACGCAAGCGTAGCATCCCCTCACAACACAAGATTGTTTAAAACAATAGTCAATAGTGACCTTTAAACCTTTGGGAAAATCAATAGGGTTTACTCAGCTATGAGCAACATTATGGAAAAGGTTCGATGATTCTCTGATGATTACCTGTGTCCACTTTCTTGTTTCACAAGAATTTCAGTCAAAATAAGTGACCTTGGAAATAATAGGTTCATTCTACTCTTCATGGGCAACATTGTGAAAGGTTTTGATGATTCTCTGATGATGTTTGAGTCCTTTATCTGTTCACAAGAAATTTTAGTCAATACTTGCATAGTGACCTTGACCTTTGAAAATTAATCGCGGTTCATCCTCTCTCCATGGTTCAATATTTGTGGAAGGTTTGGATATTTCTGATGAATGCCGAGTGCCTCTATCTTGTCACAAGAGAATTTATGTCAATAGTGACCTTGAACCTTTGAGAATCAAATAGATTCATCCTCTTCCCAATGGACAACATTTGTGAAAGGTTTTGGATTCTCTGATGATGCCGATCCTCTATCTTGTTCACAAGAATTTTTAGTCAATGTCCATAGTTGGACCTTGACAATCAAAGGATTCATCCGTCTCTCCATGGGCAACATTTTGGAAGGATTTTGATGATTCACTGATGAATTTGCCGAGTCACCTCTATTTTGTTCACAAGAATTCTGTTAACAGTTTCATAAGTGACCTTGTCCTTTGCCCCCTTGACCTTTGGAAAATTTCAATAGGGTTCATCCTCTCTCCATGAGGCAATATTTTGGAAGGTTTGATGATTCTCTGATGAATGCTGAGTCCTCTATTTTGTTTCACAAGAATTTTAGTAACTAGTTTCATAGTGACCTTTCCTTTGCCCCTTGACCTTTGAAAAATCAATAGGGTTCATTCCTCTCTCCATGGGGCAATATTTGGGAAGGTTTGATGATCTCTGATGAATGCCGAGTCCTCTTATCTTGTTCACAAGAATGTTTTGGCAATTGTCCATTAATCCAATAGGCGTTCATTCCTCTCTCCATGGCAAACATTTGTGAAAGTTTTGATGATTCTCTGCATGAATGCTGAGTCATTCTATCTTGTTCACAAGAATTTCAGTCAATTAGTCCATTAGTGGAAAAAATTGACCTCAATAGGGTTCATCCTCTCTCCATGGGTAACATTTGTGGAAAGGTGGGATGATCTCTTGAAGATACCCTTGGGCTCATATCTTGTTCCACAAAGGTTCCGGACACCACATCCGCATGGCAGCCGAATGCTATATTCCCCTCCACAAACTAGTTGTGAGGGATTAATTAAACAAATTTGGCCCCCCTCAAAATCAGAACCTCTTCCCAGTTATGAAATTTTACAATTTTGGTAAAAGATCTTCCCTGCCTCTACATCACTATCATTTAGTTTTTTCTCTACAACGTGCAAGTTGTAGCGATTTGGCACTTTTGGCCCCAGGCGGTGCACCAGTCCTGAAGATTTGTAATTTATGTTTCCCTTTCCCCAAAAGATTTTGAAAAATAATTTTGGAATGGGCATTTATCTTAAATAAGTTTAAAATGTTTAACTGATAACTCACCATGACGGCAAGACCATGCAAGCAATCAGTCACCACTGAGGAGACCTATTAAATTATTATAGATTTATACCCTCGGTCCCTTGTATATATTTTCTAATAATACCAGGTGGACCAATAAGGCCTGTGGCCTCTTGTTGATACGACTAAGAATTATCATACTTACATATTTGAGGTAGAGAACTTTGTACACACTTAATCTCCATGGTCAGAGAGAAGGAGATCTGCTCAATTGAATCCCAGTGCATACACAAATAAATTCTTTCAATATAACTTCGAAAGGTCCGCAAATGTAATATTTTCCTCTCCCATTGAAAATGGTTGTCCTTGCTCAAGGAATGAACAACAAAGAACGTAATCAGCGATACGTCATCACTTGTGTGCACTGACGTATCGCTGATAATGCAACATGAGGTTTTACGGACCCTATTTAGCTTCAGCTAACAGCAACAGTAACAAACTCGGGGTTATAGGTTCCTTCAACTTTCCTAGCCAGGTTTATATTCTTGTGTATCAAACATGTTGGTACTGTATTTACAAGGGTAATTATGTTTAAGGAACAAGTTGGAAAGTTCTGTTCCTTCGATCGATCGCAATCACCCTTGTTATTTATGCACATAAAAATCATGTAGTTTAATTACTTAATGTTTCACACTTAACAAATAACTCGATAACGGAATGAATTTTTGCCTTTCAACATGAACAAAAAGCACATGACACTGAAAAAAAAAATTAATGATATTTTATAAAAATTTGACCACACAACATCATTGTGAAGTGACATAATTTCAAGCTGACGAATGTTTGCACATGAATGGAAAAACACCAGTTGTTGTGTAAATCAATGTTAACAAGAACCGGACAGTGAGTTAGAATTCTCTCCTGTGTATTGTCGGTCATATACGGACTCTCACCCACACGCGATTAGAGAACTTCCTCTCCCGTCAACGCCTGCTGAGCCTTCTGACAGTCGATGATAGAATTTAACTTCCACGAAAATCTACAAAGAAGAAAATAATGTCACTCAGATACGCATTTAAATTACATCATTAGTTAAGACAAAAAAGATCATCATGAAATTCAATTATCCAATTGCTCATGTGACTTTAGTGTATCGTCATTTAAAAACATCTACACCGTACTTCCCACACCCTGGAACTTCGACACCTTTATCGGTCTTGGAACTTCAATACTACGGACAACTCCATATTTAGAACATTCCTCTTTCACATCCTCCAAGATATCTACAACAAAACAGAGAAAATCTAGTGCAAATTCCAAAGTGCACAACAATACAGCTCTCGAGAATAATTTTTTGTACTTAAAAAGATATCAGATATTACATGGCAAATATTCCAGTGCCCTTAATTTTGCAAGTTTAATATGAAAGTTATCACATATTTTGAGAATTCAACTTTTGTGAGCAATGCTATGCCATCAAGCTACAATCTGCCTGTTATTGCAACATGCATCCTTATGCTAAACTTTGTCCATATTTAAAAAATTGTTAATCATCCAGACTGCGATTAATCTCACATCCTTCACTAAATTCTACGCTACCTCATACTCCTCCTCGTCTCAGCTCCTCGGGTACCAATCATGTTCACAGGATAGAGAACCTCGTAGAGGGCCATCTCCCTGGTTCAAGTTTCAAACCAGGAATCTGGAGCTGTACGGTACCAAGAAACATCAAATGATAAATTACAAACACACCAGGAATCTGTAGCTTAAACAGGCTTACAAATCCAAAGCTGATTAGCTTGCTGTGAACTATTTATTTTGAACTTGTCAAGTTCGCTGTATTTATATCTTACCACTTGCGAGTTCTCTGGCGCCTAAACTGCCCTTTGTACAATCAATTTTTTGTCTCCTAACTGACATACCATTCAGCCCCGCACATCCCTGTTGTAAATATTACATATGTATAGAACTTTACAATGTCTTCTTTTCCTGCATCATTGCAAAGTTGTGTTGTTAGAATGAATATAAAACAGAGGAAACTCGATGGTCTGTGATGTTGTTAACATGACATTTTCTGTAAGAATTTGCACATTAAACAAAATTTCGCGACATGCGAGGACACAGCTTACTGATCTGTAACATTGGGGTCTAAATATTCACAGAAGGCGTATCCCTTAGACAAAGCCAGTAGCACTGTCCTTCACCAGATTGAAGGCCTTCAGAGGTCCAAATGAGTGGTCAACAGTTCCTTCACCTGCAACAAAACAAGTTCTCTCTTAGCCAACAAAAATCAAAATGCTGTATGAAATTTATAGATAGTAATGTTTATTTAAAACTTTCTTTACTTTATTTTGAATCATTAGATCGAGAACTCACTCACCTGTTTGCACTCACATCTGAGGTTATTTGTAGTACTATACAACTTAATACCCCAGAACAGTGGTAGTGTTTTACAGATTAATAAACTTTGTATTCAATATTTCCAGTTGCTGTCATTGCCTACCACACTAGGATCTGTGATCATCAACTGAGAATTCTTACATCAAATTTTTTTTATACAATGTAGATCTAGCATTCTAAATCTTTAAAATATTAAATTTCAAAGCAAAGTTATTCAGTGATGCATTCCAATTTCAACATGAAACATTTCATTCGAGTCCCTATATAATTCAAATTGAACTACACAATAATTTTGGACTTCAGTCTATTCTCAGTTAATGGTCCTCAAACCAGACCTATATTAAATACCCAAATTTACAAAACGATCAGGGATGTGATTGAATTCCTCAAGGTATCAGAGGAAACTGGTCAAAAAGGGAGGAAAACACCTCACCCTACCTGGAAAAATATCATTTCTGCCACTTTAGATCAAAACCCAGAGTGTTTCGTTTTTTCACAATTTTTAAAATCAGAGGATTTCCTCTGAAAAGAGGAAAAATCACATCCCTGACAATTCAGACCCCCCATCCCATGGTTTCAGCTCAAACACTGCCCTCATTGTGACACTGATGAAACCAGACAGTTTCATCTGACACCAAGTATCACTGTTTTAAATCTAACTTTTCACACCATACCTTACAGTTTTGAAGGGGACCATAGTTGTTAAGCCGAGTAAATCCCTGATCATATATACAACCGAGCAGTCTCACCCCACAATAATGTTATACCCGAGGCTTAACACCGAGTAAATCCCTGGATCATATATACAAACGAGCAGTCTCACCCCACAATAATGTTATACCGAGGCTAAACCCGAGAAATCCCTGATCATTATACAACGAGCAGTCTCACCCCACAAAAAGTAACCCGAGGCTAAACCCGAGTAATCCCCTGTTTAGCCTCGGGTATAACATTATTGTGGGGTGAGACTGCTCGGTTTGTATATTATGATACCGGATTTATGGGCATTACACTATGGTCCCCTTCAAAACCTGTAAGGTATGGTGTGAAAAGTTAGATTTAAAACAGTGATACTTGGTGTCAGATGAAACTGTCTGGTTTCATCAGTGTCACAATGAGGGGCAGTGTTTGAGCTGAAACCATGGGAATGGGGGGTCTGAATTGTCAGGGATGTGATTTTTCCTCTTTTTCAGAGGAAATCCTCTGATTTACTAAAATTGTGAAAAAACGAAACACTCTGGGTTTGATCTAAAGTGGCAGAAAATGATATTTTTCCAGGTAGGGTGAGGTGTTTTCCTCCCTTTTTGACCAGTTTCCTCTGATACCTGAGGAATTCAATCACATCCCTGATCGTTTTGTAAAATTTGGGTATTTAATATAGGTCTGGTTTGAGGACCATTAACTGAGAATAGACTGAAGTCCAAAATTATTGTGTAGTTCAATTTGAATTATATAGGGACTCGAATGAAATGTTTCATGTTGAAATTGGAATGCATCACTGAATAACTTTGCTTTGAAATTTAATATTTTAAAGATTTAGAATGCTAGATCTACATTGTATAAAAAAAAATTTGATGTAAGAAATTCTCAGTTGATGATCACAGATCCTAGTGTGGTAGGCAGATGACAGCAACTGGAAATATTGATACAAAGTTTATTAATCTGTAAAACACTACCACTGTTCTGGGGTATTAAGTTGTATAGTACTACAAATAACCTCCAGATGTGAGTGCAAACAGGTGAGTGAGTTCTCGATCTAATGAATTCAAAAATAAAGTAAAGAAAGTTTTAAATAAACATTACTATCTATAAAATTTCATACAGCATTTTGATTTTGTTGGCTAAGAGAGAACCTTGTTTTGTTGCAGGTGAAGGAACTGTTGACCTCATTTGGACCTCTGAAGGCCTTCAATCTGGTGAAGGACAGTGCTACTGGCTTGTCTAAGGGATACGCCTTCTGTGAATATGTAGACCCCAATGTTACAGATCAGGTAAGCTGTGTCTCGCATGTCGCGAAATTTTGTTAATGTGCAAATTCTTACAGAAAATGTCATGTTAACACATCAACAGACCATCGAGTTTCCTCTGTTTTATACATTCTACAACACAACTTGCAATGATGCAGGAAAAGAAGACAATTTGTAAAGTTCTAACATGTGTAATATTTACAACAGGGATGTGCGGGGCTGAATGGTATGCAGTTAGGAGACAAAAAATTGATTGTACAAAGGGCCAGTTTAGGCGCCAAGAACTCGCAAGTGGTAAGATATAAAATTACAGCAACTTGACAAGCAAAATAAATAGTTCACAGCAAGCTAATCAGCTTTGGATTTGTAGCCTGTTTAGCTACAGATTCCTGGTGTGTTGTAATTTATCATTTGATGTTTTGTAGCCTGTACAGCTCCAGATTCCTGGTTTGAACTTGAACCAGGGAGCTGGCCCTCCTACCGAGGTTCTCTGTCTGATGAACATGATTGTACCCGAGGAGCTGGAGGACGAGGAGGAGTATGAGGGTACGTAGATTATGTGAAGGATGATGAGATTAATCGCAGTTGACTGATTAACAATTTTTTAAATGATGGACAAAGTTTAGCATAGGATGCAATGTTGCAATAACAGGCAGATTGTAGCATTGATGGGCATAGCATTGCTCACAAAAGTTGAATTCTCAAAATATGTGATAAACTTTCATTTTAACTTGCAAAATTAGGCACTGGAATATTTGCCATGTAATATCTGATATCTTTTTAAGTACAAAAAAATTATTCTCGAGAGCTGTATTGTGTGCACTTTGGAATTTGCACTAGATTTTCTCTGTTTTGTTGTAGATATCTTGGAGGATGTGAAAGAGGAATGTTCTAAATATGGAGTTGTCCGTAGTATTGAAGTTCCAAGACCGATTAAAGGTGTCGAAGTTCCAGGGTGTGGGAAGGTACGGTGTAGAATGTTTTTAAAATGACGATACACTAAAGTCACTGAGCAATGTGATAATTGATTTCATGATGATCTTTTTGTCTTAACTAAGATGATGTATTTAAATGCGTATCTGAGTGACATTATTTTCTTCTTTGTAGATTTTCGTGGAGTTTAATTCTATCATCGACTGTCAGAAGGCTCAGCAGGCGTTGACGGGGAGGAAGTTCTCTAATCGCGTGGTGGTGACGTCGTACTATGATCCCGACAAATACCACAGGAGAGAATTCTAACTTCACTGTCCGGTCTCTGTTAACATTGATTTACACAAACAACTGGTGTTTTTCCATTCATTGCAAACATTCGTCAGCTTGAAATTATGTCACTTCACAATGATGTTGTGTGGTCAAATTTTATAAAATATCATTAAATTTTTTTTCAGTGTCATGTGCTTTTGTTCATGTTGAAAGGCAAAAAATTCATTCCGTTATCAGTTATTTGTTAAGTGGTGAAACATTAAGTAATTAAACTACATGGATTTTTATGTGCATAAATAACAAGGGTGATTGCGATCGATCGAAGGAACAGAACTTTCCAACTTGTTCCTATAAACATAATTCACCCTTGTAAATACAGTACCAACATGTTGATACACAAGGAATATAAACCTGGCTAGGAAGTTGAAGGAACACTATACCCCGAGTTTGTTACTGTTGCTGTTAGCTGAAGCTAAATAGGAGTCACGTGAAAAACCTCATGTTGCATTATCAGCGATACGTCATGTGCACAACAAGTGATGACGTATCGCTGATTACGTTCTTTGCTTGTTCATTCCTTGAGCAAGGACACCATTTTCAATGGGAGAGGAAAATATTACATTTGCGGACCTTTCGCAAGTTATATTGAAAGAATTTATTTGTGTATGCACTGGGATTCAATATGGAGCAGATCTCTCTCTGAACCATGGATTAAGTGTTGTACAAAGTTCTACTACCTCAAATACTGTAGTATGACTAAAATTCTTTAGGTCTAATCAACAAGAGGCCCACAGGCCTTATTGGTCACCTGGGTATTATTAGAAAATATTACAAGGACCGAGGGGTATAAAATCTATAATAATTTATAGGTCTCCTCAGTGGTGACCTATTGCTTGCATGGTCTTGGTCCGTCAGTGTGAGTTATCAGTTAAACATTTTTAACTTATTTATGATAAATGCCATTCCAATTATTTTCAAATCTTTGGGGAAAGGGAAACATAAATTACAAATTTCAGGACTCGTGCACGCCTGGGGCCAAAAGTGACCATCGCTACAACTGCACGTGTAAGAAAAACTAAATGCATAGTGATGTAGAGCAGGAAGATCTTTACCAAAATTGTAAATTTCATAACCTGGGATAGAGGTTCTGATTTTGAGGTGGGGCCAAATTTGGTTTATTATCCCCTCACAACTAGTTGTGGAGGGGATATAGCATCGCTGCCATGCGGATGTGTGTCCGGAACCTTGTGAACAAGATAGAAGCAAGGGTATTCTTCAGAGAATCATCCACCTTTCCACAAATGTTACCCATGGAGAGAGGATGAACCCTATTGATGGTCAAGGTCACTATGGACTATTGACTGAATTCTTGTGAACAAAATAGAGGACTCAGCATTCATCAGAGAATCATCCAACCTTCCACAAATATTGCCCGTGGAGAGAGGATGACCCCTATTGATTTTCAAGGTCACTATGGACTATTGACTGAATTCTTGTGAACAAAATAGAGGACTCAGCATTCATCAGAGAATCATCCAACCTTCCACAAATATTGCCCGTGGAGAGAGGATGACCCCTATTGATTTTCAAGGTCAAGGGGCAAAGGACAAGGTCACTATGAACTGTTAACTAAAATTCTTGTGAACAAAATAGAGGACTCAGCATTCATCAGAGAATCATCAAACCTTCCAAAATATTGCCCATGGAGAGAGGATGAACCCTATTGATTTTCAAGGTCAAGGCAAAGGACAAGGTCACTATGAACTGTTAACTAAAATTCTTGTGAACAAAATAGAGGGACTCGGCAATTCATCAGGAATCATCAAACCTTCCAAAAATGTTGCCCATGGAGAGAGGATGAATCCTTTGATTTTCAAGGTCACAACTATGGACATTGACTAAAAATTCTTGTGAACAAGAATAGAGGACTCGGCATTCATCAGAGAATCCAAAACCTTTCCACAAATGTTGCCATGGGAAGAGGATGAACTATTTGATTCTCAAGGTCAAGGTCACTATTGACATAAAATTCTTGTGACAAGATAAGGCACTCGGCATTCATCAGAAATCATCAAACCTTCCACAAATATTGACCATGGAGAGAGGATGAACCGCATATGATTTTCAAAGGTCAAGGTCACTATGCAGTATTGACTAAAATTCTTGTGAACAAGATAAAGGACTCAACATTCATCAGAGAATCATCAAACCTTTCACAAATGTTGCCCATGAAGAGAGAATGAACCCTATTGATTTTCAAGGTCACTATTTGACTTAAATTCTTGTGAACAAGATAGTGGACACAGTATTCATCAGAGAATCATCGAACCTTTCATAAATGTTGCTCATAGATAGAGTAAACCCTATTGATTTTCAAGGTTAAAGGTCACTATTGACTATTGTTTAACAATCTTGTGTTGTGAGGGGATGCTACGCTTGCGTTGCCTTGTTGTGTTTACATGTAAACATAACATCTTTAATGCTATTGATATTAAACTGAAGCTAAATGGATATTTATACCCCCCGCAAACGAAGTT